>CAJQZJ010001166.1:580421-628593 GCA_907164525.1 Lophiomys imhausi
TTCATGTGTTTCTGTTGGTGTGTGGTCATCCGAATTGGATGAGCTAGAATAATTCTGCTTTATTGGAGTCATATTTCCTTGATTTCTATTTTTTCTTGGACCTTTCGCCATTGGATGCGTTTCGCTGTCTGTTCTTGTCATATTGTGTGCTTGGATCCACAGGGGATGCTTTGGTGCAGGGGAGAGTTACTTGGCTATCTGTCGTTGCTTACAACGGGATTTCAGGATCAATGTGTTTTTAATCGCCTGAAGCACTGTGAGCTGGTGCAGCCTATTCCCAGGTTTTGAGTAATGGACCGGGATTGTTTCACTGCTCCCAATTCAGACTTCTCTATGTTGCACTCTGAGTTATCAGCCTGTAATGGTTCTGATGGTGTGGACCTGTTTGCCCAAGCACAGATTCTGTGGGCTTTGTTTGTCATCACGGAGGCTGACAGGGTCTGGCTCCACACCTCCACACCTAATATGTCTGGATTTTCAGAATATAGCTATGGTCCCCTGACTTCTGGTTTCTCACTAGGCTTCTTGCCACAGGCCTGATCCCTGTGCCTGGTTCCCTCCCTGTCTGCCCAGCCACAGGTCTCCCTCCCTAGCTGCTTTGCCATGGGTGCACCGAGCCCTGGATCCTCCGGCCACCTGAGTGGGACTCTCTCCCGAGCAGCTCAGCCATGGGTGCGCAGATCCCTGGCCCCGCTTGCCGCCTGTGCCGGGCTCCCTCCCCAGTTGTCCTGCCGTGGGTGCGCGGGGATTCGGGCCCGCCTGCGCCGGGCTCCCTCCCCAGCTGCGCTGCCGTTGGTGCGTGGGGATTCGGCTCCTCCTGCCCGCCTGAGCCTACTTCCCACCCTGAGTACTTTGCCCACCGGCTTCCCGCTCTCTCAGAACCTCTGTGTCTCGAGCGGCTGCGGACCACCTGCCGAGCGCCCTGTTTCTTCCTTGCTAAGACTTCCACTATCCCACAAAGTTTCTTAAGTGGCTGTAAGTTCTTCCTGAGGTGTGGGGAGCCCAGTAGGGTAGTGAGCGATCGCCAAGTGGCCTCTGATTCTTCCTGCTGTGAGTTGGGGTCGATCTTACCAACTTTGCCTCTCCAAATGGGAGTTCCCGAATCCCGGGTTTAGTGGCTTCCGTGTCTGCGAGAGATGGGGGGAGAGCCTTACCCTGGGACTTTTAACAGTCCCTTGGGAGCTGTGAATGTTCTCGGGGGGGTCTAGCCCCTCCGGTTTTTGCACAGTGCCCAATAACTCTGTGTTTTTTATGGCTCTTTTTTCCCACGTTCAAAATGCATCAGTGTAGGTCGCCGCCATCTTGGCCCCCAAATCAGAGCTACCTTCATGGTTTTAAATCTCACAATTCCTACTGTTGTCCAAGTCCCAAGGCCTGCTTGTTATTAACTGAGTTTTATTTTCTATTTTTTCCTCATTGCAATCATTACAAAACTACCGTGGTGTTGCTTTGTTTTGTTTTATCCATAAGCCACTTTTTACTGAGTAAATTCCTGTATCATGTTCTGTGTTTGGGTGTGAATGAGTTCAAGCTAGTGGGACACACATGTGTTGTAATGATACATTTTTTCTTAATAGTAAGAAATCACTTCCTGTGAATTTGTAGAAAAAAAAAACTCAGCAGCATTTGTCATGAGTAGATCAGATCATTGCTAAAACCCTAATCTGAGAAGCTTCTTGCAATACATAGGAATTAACAGAGACCCACAACTGGATAATCTGCACAGGGGGAGAGATTTTGGAGCACTCAGTTCTAAATGGGATGTCTTTATCAAAGCCCTCACTTCAAGGCTAAGTGGATGAGAAGGCAGAAAGATTGTAAGAGCCAGAAATGATGAATAACTCCAAAGAAACGGTGTCTTCTAGGGTCAACAGTACTGATGCTTATCGAAACTGACAGACACTATGGTGGCACACAAGGGACCTCCACAGGCATAAGCCAGGTAGGGTCCCACCACTAAGGGGGAAGTAGACAGGAGTTCTAACCCCTAGCCAAGAAGCTATTTGCAACCGATGCCTGCTGGGAAAGGAAAAGTCAATTATCTCCAGTGGAGTGGCAATGAGTTTATCAATTACACTCCAGGGCAAGCTTTATGACTAGGAGTAGTTGAACTCTATGTTTTTTGTTTTGTTGTTGTTTTGTTTGTTTTTATTTTTTCACTTTTTGTCTTGGTGGTTGTTTGTCTTAATTATTGTTTTTTGAGGAGAGAGAGAGAGAGAGAGAGAGAGAACACTAAGTTGGGTGGTACAGCAGCAGATGGGGAGGATCTGAGGGGAGTTGGGGGTGAGGAAATATGATAAAACTATTGTCTAAAATTTTATTTTTACTTTTCCAGCACACAAATGTTCGTAGTATCTGATTTTCTTTATTTTAGTTTTAATAACAAAATAAAATATAATAAGATAAAGCAAACACTAATATACAGAATTGAACAAAGAGAAGGAAAAGAGTCAAAGGGAAGGCACAGAGACCCACTCTTTTGCACACAGATTACTGAATATGCCCTTATACCTTTGTATATTGATACAAATTTAGTAGTTTATTTGGCTAAAGTGGTATTGACCATTGTTTATTGTGCAAAAATAAGATTGTATTGGATTACATCGGTATTGATCTTTGTATATTGATACAAAATTAAGATTATATTTGGCCACAATGGTATTGACCCTTGTATATGGACGTAATATTAAGATTGTATTGGGCTACATAGGCATTGATCTTTGTATATTGATACATAATTGAAAGTATATTTAACCACAATTGAATAGATCTTTGTATATTGATACAAAATTAAAGGTAATGCTTCCTAATGGTATCATACCTAGAGATACTTAAAAATAAAATGTGAAGCTCTGGCCTCTTGATACCAACCATCTAAAACGGTCTAGGATAGTTAAGTAAAACAAACTCCTAGTCATGCAAACATGTCACTTTGTTAGCTACTATGACAGTCTATCACAGATATTCTCTAAACTACCCAGTAATCAAGTTGCTAAGAGACAAGCAACATTTGCTTATCTAAATACAAGAGATGGATAGGGCATCTTCAAAAACCCCAAGAGATCTGCAGAATATGGCATTCAAAGATGTTATCTTAAATCAAGATTTTCTTTTTTTTTTGATATCGAGACATATCAGCTCCTGACAGCACACCCTATTCTACTCCAAGTAGAAGATAAGCATCAAAGAACCTCCACTGTAAGATGGTTGAATTAGTGGCAAGCCTATCTCTTGGCATGAAAAAACGCCTTGCACCACCTGCAGACATACTGCTGTCCAAAAAGGACAAAACTTGGTAGCAGGGAAGTCGACAGCCTAACTCTGCCAAGACAGGGTATGTAAGTCCTTCATAATCCCTGCTCTACAACAAATGTCTGTCAGAGAAACAGGACCCAAAGGCTGAAGACTGATGCAGGAATGTATGGAGAGAAAATGGGAACTGTCCAGGCAGTCATTGGTATGTCCTTAGTTTTGGAAGCTGCAGGCCCTGCACTTCCTATATAAGCAGATATATTTATCCCTCTCAGGTCTCTGAGGTGGTTGAAGAATAGACAGCTAGAGTCTCATAGTTAAATTTTGAGTTGTTTAGGAATCAAAAGGGTGTTATAGATCTAAGAAGATACTCTTAAAAGTGTGTTGCAAGTTAGTATGAATGTTGAGTCAGATATAGACCTTTAAACTCATGGAGATGGTTAGATAGTAGAATGCTAAAGTCAGGGGCCAAATATGTATAAACTGGACATTGGGAAGGTATACTGGGCCATTTAACTCTCATAAATGTGGCATATTTATATCTGTTGTTTTGTGTAATACTTACTGTTATAAGAGAAGGAACCATCTGTTGGACTGAAAAAGGAAACTTCTTGGGGGAAGAGGGTGGAAGGGCAGGATTGGAAGGGGGAATAGGGAGGGGTTTGTGACTGAGATGTAACTTGAAGAAAAAAAATAAAGTATTTAAAAAAAAAAGAATATCATAAAAATACTAAACCATACTATATATTCAGAGCCCCTGGTCCAGACCCATGTGGGCCCTGTACACTCTACCTCAGACTCTGTGAACTCATATGAGCTTTCATCATGCTTAATTAGAGGGCCTTGTTCTCTTGGTGTCCTCTACCCCTATTGTCTCTTCTACTTTTTCAGCCTCTTTTTTCACAAAGTTCCCTGAGTTTGAGGGAATTGATGGAGACATCCTACTTGGGGCTGAGTATTTCAAGGTCTCTCATTCTCCGCATAATGTTTGGCTGTAGGTCTCTACATTTGTTCCCATCTGTTGGAGGGGGGAGCTTCTCTGATGACGGCCGAGCAAACAAGGCACCAATCTATGAGTATAGCAGAGTCTCATCAAGAGTAGTTTTTCTTGCTACATTTTTTTTTCTTTTTAAAGAGCAATATAGTTTGATTTTACTCTAGGTCCCTGGGCTGTCTAGTCTCATGATTTTAGTCACCCAGGCAGTGTCAGGTGTGGGTTTCATCTCACAGAGTGGTCCTTAAATGAAATCCCATATTGGTTGGTTACTCTTACAAATTTCTTGCCACCATTGCCCTAGAATATCTTGCAGGCAGAGCAACGTTGTAGATGAACGTGTTTGTGGCTCAATTGGTGTTCACATTTCTCCTTTGGTAGCATACACAGTACCTTTCTGTACCAAAGATGTTAAAATACAGGGCGAAGGCTCTCTGTAGGGACCAGGTAGACCTCTTGATATTCATTGAATTGGACAGGTATTGGCCTCAACACTAGGGTCTTGCTCTCAGTTTGTGGAGAACAACCCGTAGTCTTGACAACAGCCTTAGTTGTTTGAGACTTCCCATGAGACTTCTTTGGACAACACTCCCAGGACTAGAAGCTTCATTTGGTGACAAGATTTGTTCAAGTGGGGCTCTGTATTCCCGTTATTGGGTGATTTCATTTAGACTGTCTTCATATATGTATATATTAGCTTTCTATACTTCTCCTTAAGTGGGCCTTAATTTTAACTGTCTCTCCATATCCCTTACCTTGTTTCCTCCCTCCTCCCCTTCCCCACCTGATCCTTCCATTCCAGCTCCCTTCTCTTCCCGCTTCCGTAACTATCTATTCTATTTCTCTTTCCTAGGGCAATCTTTATGTCCTCACCAGTTCCTAAACTCTGTGGATCTACAGTTTGCAACTTGGTTATTATTGACTTAACAGCTAATATCCACATATAAGCAAGTACACAGGATGTTAATCATTTGGGTCTGGGATACCTCATTGAGGGTATTTTTTTTCTAGCTTTATTTATTTATTGGTAAATTTCATATTTTTAATGGCCAAATTGTACTCCATTGTGTAAGTGTACCATATTTTCCTTATCTAGTCTTCTGTTGAGGGACATCTAGATTGTTCCTAATTCTGGATATTATGAATAGTGCAGCAATGGACAAGTCTGAGCAAGTGTCTCTGTGGTAGGATGAAGCATCCTTTGGCTATATACCTAAGAGTCGTACAGCTGGATATTGAGATAGATCAATTCCCATCTTCCTGAGGAACTGTCACACCAATTTCCATAGTGGCTGTACACATGTTTTTACTCCCACCAGAAATGGATGAGTTTTCCCTTCTCTCTACATCCTCACCAGCATGATTTAAATTTTAAATAAAAATTTAAAAATAAGCTGAGGTAGGCCAATTTGATGTCAAGCTCTGATTTGGATAGCCTAGGGAAGAGTTCAGAAATGGGTATTCAACAGTAACACGAAGAGCTGGACACTGAAGTAAAAGCAAAGCAGAAACACGTTGCAGAATAATGGAGACTAACCCAGAAAATGAAGACCAAAGGAGTTGAAGGTAGATGCTATTCTGATTGATACACTCTTAAGGATGATGATTTGGCCAGTGGATTTTATAGTTTCTTTTTTTGTTTCTTGAGAGTAAGCTGGAAAGCTGGGCAAATGACTCAGTGGTTAAGAACACTTGTTGCTCATACAGAGGTTCTAACTTCAGTCCCCAGCAGTCATGTGCTGACTCATAGCCATCCACGACTCCAGTTCCAGGGGATCTGACACACTCTTCTGAACTGTGCAGGCACCAAGCATGCATCTGGAGTGCATCTGTACATGCACAGGTGAACAGTTAGGCTGACTGACTAATCAGTGAGGTTAAAGTTTCCTAGGGTGCTTTGCCAAAACATCATGAATCCTTTTGTGTGAATTTGCTGTTTTAATTATTTCAATCAATTATTTCTTTTACAACGTGTTCCCACCTCTGCAACACTATTTACCTATCAAGCTATTACATGATCTTTCTACCCAGATTACATGATTTCTATCTTTTCTAACATATCTATTTCACATATGAGCTGTTGCCTATTAGTTCTTGATTAAAAGACACAGGAGCAAGCATCAGCGAACTTAGCTCTCATCACCCACGTATGCTCCCATGGAGTTCAAGATGCCAGAACATACTGGGAGGACTCATAGAATTCACTCTTGGCCAGGAAGCACATGCAGGCACTAAGGAAGCCCAGAAAGAAGCAAGAAGTGTAGGTGGCATGGCAAGAGGAGCCTGCTAAGGACTATGTCACCATCACTACTGTTGCCATGACCTTGACCTCAAACTATGCCTTGTCATTGTATCTCCCTCGAAATACAATAGAGCATCTAGTTAGACATCCATCACCTGCCCATGAAGTGCATGTTTCCATTTGTGGGTGGAATCTCTGTTCCTATATTGTGTGAATAATGTTAGTTAGAACTGAGTTCTCAAGCTGGAGGCTTCCTCAAGGAGGAGAGTAGACTATTGCTTAGAAAATGATCATCAGATACCAGTTGGATTCAAAATGACAAATTTCCACTAGTTCTCTCTCTGCTAAGTCATTACTCTATACCCAAAGTCTTAATGACTTCTCTGCTCTTTAAAGTTTTATTCTTCATTGCCAATTTGGTAAATTGTCATCAACATTTAATAATATTATTTCTCAATATTATTTATGATCAACAATATGGAAAAAACTTTATATCCCTGTCCTCAGAAAAGGACTTTCCAAATTTATTGGACTAAATACATTCTAAAACATTTTATATAGATCGTATGTTTCTGTCTAAGACAGTATCTTATGAGAACTCACAGTGGGTTTTATTTATTTTTATGTTGAATGAACCAGAAGAGGGCAGATGACATTTATCACACACGTACGATTTGTTTAAGAACACTGGAGAGAATATTCTCTTTTATAACAAGAATGAAAATAAAAACATCTGGGGTGTACTTAACTTTATTGGTATCCTTGTGTAACATCTGGGGTGTACTTAACTTTATTGGTATCCTTGTATGACAGTGAGTGACTTATATACAATATTATGTTCACTCCTTAGAACAACCAATTAATGTAGGTTCTATTGTTTTGGTCCTTTTATAGAAATAGATATGATTAGGTTCTAGAGAGATGGTTCAGAAGTTGTATTTTTGCAGAGGCAGTCTTCCAGAGGACTCAAGTTCAATTCCTGATTCCTGTCACCCATAATGCATGGCTCACACTAGCTTCTAACACTACAGGGTGTCTGGCAGTCTCTTCTGGCCTCCAAGGGTGACTTGACACTTGTGGTAGACACTTGGACACATATGTGTAAATAAAAATAGGTTTTTTTTAAACAAATGAAATGGATATTATTGGGAAGAGAACATTAGTAACTTTCTCAAAGTTCTATAAAGAACTGAAATCCAAAGCCTCTTCAGTATTTCATATTGCTGGGGAAGCAAGAACAGCTCAGAGAAGCTGTCCCCTCCTTGATGACAAACTCCTTCAGTTTTTCAGGGTCACAAAGGAGATTGTTTGAAATGCAAACTGTGGAGGGGCTGAGAAATCTATGTTTCTGCAAAGTCTCCAGTTGATTTCAGAATGCGTTAATGTTTGAGAACTACAAACTGATATTCTGCCTGTAAGTAAGCATTCTCATATGGTTCCACACATTCAAGCAGTATTCCTTATTGTATTCCTTTGTATATCATTATTTATTCATTTGTATTTTTACCAGATTTTATAATTCTGATTTTTTTTGGCGTACTCTTAATTTTTATTTCTTCAAGTTACATCTCAATCACAATCCCCTCCCTACTCTCCACTGCGGTCCCACCCTCTCACCCTCATCTCCCTCACCCCTCATCTGCTTCCTTTTTTCTTTTTTTCAAGTTTAAGTTATATCTCCCCCCCCCACACTTCTCCCTTTCAGTCCAACAAATGACTCTTTCTCTTATAACAACAAATACAATCCAAACCACAGAAATAATTAGGCCACAATTATGAGAATTATAAGGCTTAGCATACATTCCCAATGTCCAGTCCATATATATTTGACATCTGACTTTAACATTCTACTATCCAACCATCTCCATGAGTTTAAAGATCTATATCCAACTCAGCTTCCACCCTAAATTCCATCACCATTTTAAAAATATCCTCATAGATCCAGAACACCTTCTTAATTCCTAAAAAACTCAAAATTTAACTATGAGACTCTAGCTAGCTATCTATTCTTCAACCACCTCAGAGACCTGAGAGGGATAAATATATCTGATTATATAGGAAGTGCAGGGCCTGCAGCTTCCAAAACTAAGAAATGACATACCAGTGGCTGCCTGGACAGTTTCCAATTTCTCTCGATACAATACAGCATCAATCTTCAGTATTTGGCCCTATTTCTCTGACAGACATTGATTGTAAAGCAGACATCATGAAGGATTTACCTACCCTGTCTTGGCAGAGCTAGGCTGGCGACTTACCTGCTTTCAAGTTTTGTCCTTTTTGGACAGCAGTCAGCCCACAGTTGAAGCAAGGGATTTTTTTTTTTTTTTTTTTTTTTTTTTGCCAAGTGATAGGCATGCCACTAATTCAACCATCTCCAATTGGAGATTCTTTGATGCTCATCTTCTACTTGGAGTAGAATAGGGGGTGCTGTCAGGAGCTGACATGTCTCAATTTCAACAAAATCTTAAGTTAAGAAAACATCTTTGAATGCCATATTCTGCAGATCTCTTGAGGGTTTTGAAGACCACCTATCTATCTCCTTATATTTGGATAAGCAAACGTTGCTTGTCTCTTAGCAACTTGATTTCTGATTAACTTAGAAAATAACTGTGATAGACTGCCCTAGTACCTAATAAAATGACATGCTTGAATGATTATTAGTTTGCATTTCTTAATTATCCTAAACAGTTTATGACTGTTGGTAGCAAAACGCCAAAACTTCACATTTCATTTTTAAGCATTACTAGCTACAATACCTTAAAAAGAGTTAACCTTAATTTTGTAGCAATATACAAAGATCAATACCAAAGTAGGCAAATATAATCTTAATTTTGTATCAATACACAAAGGTATAAGAGCATATTCAATAATCTGTCCTTTTTTTCTTTATCATTCCTTATTATGTCTATATCCCATTTTTTTCTCAAGTCTTTTCACCCCTACACAGGACAGGATGAAGGATACAGAAAATAAAAAGAGAGAAATCCCTGGGTCTAACCTCCAAAACCTATTTAACAAGATCATTAAACAACTTGTAATCTCTCCCCCTAAATAACAGCAAGTATCTATAACCCATCAAATGACCAAAGAGGGGCAAATCTGCTACCCCATCTTCTGGAGATTGGACGTCGCTCTCTTAAAATGACTTCATGCTGATTTAGGATGTAGTAAACCTGTTTGGGGCCCAAATAAGAATGGAAAAAGGGTTAAGCATGTTAATAGAATCATTTGATGTTTAGTCCTTTTGTGCTCAGCTAGTTAAATGTCCTAAGAAGTTTGTAGACAGAAGCTGAACTTCAGGGCTTTACTGAAGTTCTTGCTGAAACAGTCTGTGGAGCTGAACAATCTTAGCGATTCTGAGTTGTTGTGGTTATAGACTTTTGAGGAAACAGCTATTGCGGAAGTCTGCGAGGCTGGATTGTCTGGGTTATTTGTCTTTGGTGTCTGCTCTGTTTTCTTCTGAGGTTTTAGTTGTCCAGTTGTCCCTGGATTCCTTAGATGGATGCTTTAAGTCTCCTGGAAAGATAAGAATAGAACGCTGCCCTAATCCTAACTCTGAGACACTACTTTTTTTGGGGGAGGGGCACATAATGTTTTTTCTGGAGCAAATTTCTTTTTTTTGACAATATAAAAAGTATTATCTTTCAATTGATATTAAAAAAGAAATTATTTTGATATTTTGGAACTAAACAAACCTCTAAGTGTATATATTTTGAGATCTCAAAGGACAATTCGCTTTGAATTTCAGCATTCCTTTTGTGAGTAGCTTTTAAACTTAAATCCTTCCAAATCCTAAGTGCTTGTCTCTGAATTCTAAGTATTGGGATCAAAGGCATGTGCTTCTCAACTGATGGGATTAAAGATGTGCACCACCACCCCTGGATCAAAGTTTTTCTCTATTTAGAGCTTGCTTTATGTCAGGCTGGCCTTGAACTTCAAGATCTGCAGGTTTCTGTCTCTAATGTTTTGGGATTAAGGGTGTATCCTTCTCAAATGATGGGATTAAGGGTGTGCAGGAAGTAATTTTAAGAGAGCAACATCCAATCTCCAGAAAGTGGGGTAGCAGATTTGCCCCTCTTTGGTCATTTGATGGGTTATAGATACTTGTTGTTATTTAGGGGGAGAGATTATAAGTTGTTTAATGATCTTGTTAAATAGGTTTTGGAGGTTAGACCCAGGGATTTATCTCTTTTTATTTTCTGTATCCTTCTTCCTCTCCTATGTAGGGGTGAAAAGACTTGAGAAAAAAAATGGGATATAGACATAATAAGGAATGATAAAGAAAAAAAGGACAGATTATTGAATATGCTCTTATACCTTTGTGTATTGCTACAAAATTAAGGTTAACTCTTTTTAAGGTATTGTACCTAGTAATGCTTAAAAATGAAATGTAAAGTTTTGGCGTTTTGCTACCAACTGTCGTAAACTGTTTAGGATAATTAAGAAATGCAAACTAATAGTCATTCAAGCATGTCATTTTATTAGGTACTAGGGCAGTCTATCACAGTTATTTTCTAAGTTAATCAGAAATCAAGTTGCTAAGAGACAAGCAACGTTTGCTTATCCAAATATAAGGAGATAGATAGGTGGTCTTCAAAAACCTCAAGAGATCTGCAGAATATGGCATTCAAAGATGTTTTCTTAACTTAAGATTTTGTTGAAATTGAGACATGTCAGCTCCTGACAGCACCCCCTATTCTACTCCAAGTAGAAGATGAGCATCAAAGAATCTCCAATTGGAGATGGTTGAATTAGTGGCATGCCTATCACTTGGCCAAAAAAAAAAAAAAAAAAAAAAATCCCTTGCTTCAACTGTGGGCTGACTGCTGTCCAAAAAGGACAAACCTTGAAAGCAGGTAAGTTGACAGCCTAGCTCTGTCAAGACAGGGTAGGTAAGTCCTTCATAATTCCTGCTCTACAATCAATGTCTGTCAGAGAAATAGGGCCAAATGGCTGAAGATTGATGCTGTATTGTATCGAGAGAAATTGGGAACTGGTATGTCATTAGTTTTGGAAGCTGCTGGCCCTGCACTTCCTGTATAGTCAGATATATTTACCCTTCTCAGGTCTCTGATGTGGTTGAAGACTAGATAGCTAGAGTCTCATAGTTAAATTTTGAGTTGTTTAGGAATTAAGAAGGTGTTCTGGATCTATGAGGATATTTTTAAAATGGTGATGGAAGTTAGGGTGGAAGCTGAGTTGGATATAGATCTTTAAACTCATGGAGATGGTTGGATAGTAGAATGTTAAAGTCAGGTGTCAAATATGTATGGACTGGACATTGGGAATGTATGCTGAGCCATATAACCCTCATAATTGCAGCCTAATTATTTCTGTTGTTTTGTATGTATTTGTTGTTATAAGAGAAAGAGCCATTTGTTGGACTGAAAGTTGGAGCTGTTGGGGGGAAAAGATATACCTTAAACTTAAAAAAAAAAAGGAAGTGGATGGGGGAGATTGGGGGGAGGAGGGGGGAGGGTGGGACCAGAGGAGGGAGTAGGGAGGGGATTGGAATTGAGATGTAACTTAAAGAAATAAAAAATAAATTAAAAAAATTACTTCCTGCTGATTTGGGACATAGTAAACCTGTTTGGGGCCTAAATAAGAATGGAAAAATGGTTAGCATGTTAATAGAATCATTTGATGTTCAGTCCTTTTGTGCTCAGCTTTAAAATGTTCTAAGAAGTTTGTAGACTCAACCTTACTATCTGATTATTGTATTCCACTGTATATCATTATACATTTGTATTTTTACCCGATTTTATGGTTCTGATTTTTAAAACATTATTTATTTATTTGTACGTGTATGGACACATACGTGTATGTATGTCTGCACTGCACATATGCTTGTTGCCCTCTGATGCCAGAAGAAGGTGTCAGATCCTCTTGGTCTATATTTACAGAGAGTTGTGAGCTGCCATGTGGATGCTGGAAATCAGGCTGTATTTTTAATCCTTGTATTAATAAACTCCTAGTTTTCGTTGATTTTTCTTCCCTACATTCTTTAAGTATTCTAAGAATGTTTAGGTTTTAGCATTTGCTCTTTTCACTTCCTGGAACGTATTTCCTCTAAATAGCTGTGAACAGGGTTATGGGTCGCCTTTCACATTTCTCCACCAGAGAGGCCTGTTTGGACCATCCTGTTTAAAATGACCATTGGCTCCCTACTCCAACCCTTTTGGTTATGTTGTCATTCTCTGCAGTTTCTCTCTCTTCCTATAATGGATTTTCAAAGCATTCAAAGCATTTGATATGTTTAATTTATTTATGTTTATTTCTTACATTTTTCTTTCTCTCCTTCCATGCCACTAGAAAGTAAGATCTACTATGGTAAAGATTTTATTGATTGTATTATACTGTATTGCCAGAAACTAGAATTTTTCTTGGCACATATTAGTGTTACATAATTATTTGTTGGTGAGGTTAATGCTATCATTTTACATAGGATTATACATTTTATTAGTTCTGTAAATGAGATTTTACTAATTTAGAAAGGCTAATTTTCTTTATTGAAAATAGATTTTTTTAAAACGAAAACTAGGAGTTTATTAGTACAAGGATTAAAAATACAGATGTATTATTGGCTAACATAATTTCTCATTATTAATGACTTTTTAGGTTAGTAAAGGAAAAGTGCCACTGAGTTGATGTTTTATTAAACACCAACTACTGTTTAGTTATAGAGGCTTCTAGAATAATTCTTTGTGAGTAATATCTCCTTTTTTGTTTACATAACAAAGGCCATTGGTAGCAAGTTTCAAAAGGACAATTTTAATTGCCTGGACATTACTTTGATGAACTTGTTTAGAAACAGAACTGACCAAAATCTCCTGCCAAATTAGATAGTTGACCCACAACAGATTAGAGCACTGTTGTCGAGCTTAGCACTCAGGACTTAATCTGCTTTCCAAACAATAATTAATGCTGAAAAATATCTGAGGGTTTAATTCTAATCCTGATTTTACAGATGAGGAGCCAAAAGGGGAAGAAGTTAAATGGCTTATTTAGAACACATCACAGATTAACACCAAGCTGGGGCTCCATGTACGGTTCTCAACTCATGTTTGGAAATTCATTCCTGTCTTGATCTATTGCCAGAAACAGTCACTAGTGTCTAGGTCTGGGACATTGATAACAGATAATTGGCTTTCTCTAGTGCTATTGTGATGACTGAAAGCCCCCAGTAAAATTTGGTGTCTGGGACGAGACCTGGCTCGTGTTGATAAAAAAATGGATCTCTAACTGTATTTGTGTCATTATTTTGGTTTCTCTCAACCCTTTAGATAGAGGAATTAAACTAACAGGCTCAATGAAAAAAAATACAAATCTCTGTATATCCTGATGTTAGCACAAGAGCACATTATTTTTTATAAATAAGTCTGAGGCTGTGGTTTCTTTCTCAGAGGTGATAGAGTGATCATATAACACTTTTGCAGACCATCACAATTCAGTTATAGTTATAGGAGAATGTAATGAAAATACACCATTTCCTCATAGGGAGCAGAGAATTCCTACTGAGTCATACTTGTAGAACTACCAATCTTGTTGGAAAATTGTTTTTCTCTCTCTCTCTCTCTCTCTGTCTCTCTGTCTCTCTCTCTGTCTCTCTGTCTCTCTCTCTGTCTGTCTGTCTCTCTCTCTCTCTCTGTCTCTGTGGTTTGCTTCTCAAATGATGATCATGGTAAAACTTCTCTAGTAAAGTTGCTGTAAGGATTAGATGAAATGGTCCAGGTTGAGTATTTAGCACAGCACCTGGCATGTGACAAGTACAGTGTGATTGTCAGTGTTATCAATCCTCCCGTCTTGTTCCTCGTTGATATTAAATGATGATGGCTATGAAGTGAAGATGGGAACAGTGTCCTCAACAGGAACATTAATGGGAATAGTACATGATCATTTTTCTGTCCTTGTGATTTGCACCGTGGCTATGAACACTTTTGCTAATCAGATGTAAGATATGACTATGAACTACTTTAGTAGTCAAACAATTTCAGTACTCAGAGCCGACTGACAGTTCAAGCTATAATTAAGCAACAAAAGTCAAGAAAACATAATCTTTCTCTTTTAGAATAAAAAAGAAGTAGCAAGAGCACAGAGAATCAGCTACAGCTGGCCAGCAAATCAGTTGTCTCCAGATAGCAGAAGCCAGAGTGACGACAGAAATGCCAGGCTCCTATTGATGTGTTGTGTTACCAACACTGAGATGGTTTTTGAGTGAGTGAATATATGAACAGATAGATGTAGGCCATTCCTATCCTAAGCACAACCTTTAGGCATGCCTAGTAGGACAGATATGTAGATTGTCTTACCTAGCAAATCATCAACTTCCTTTCAATGAGTCCTTTTGTTCTTCAGAGAATTGGAAAGCTAAAAATCTACATTTCCAGACTTCATTTAAGGCAGGGATACCTGTCCAATGTAATTTGAGTTTAGTCTATCGAATGAATTCATGTGAGTCTTCAATTCGGGTCTTGAATTACCCAGGAAGAGGAGGAAGCATCTGTTTTGTTGGTGCAGATAGTCCAGAGTGCCTGCAACCAGGGCTCGTCTCGGAGGTAGCTGCTTCAAGAAGCTCCTATCTTGGAAACCCGTTTCTGCAGATGGGCCTTGGTGGTTGTCCTCAGACTCTCTATTCAAGTTTATTAACGTAGTTATTGTAATCATTCTGTAAAACTCTTATTACTTGGGAAGGGTAACAGACTCATTCTGACTAGAAAGGCCTACACAGATTCCATCTGCTGTGACTGAGCCTCGACTAATAATAAACTGTTAGAATTTTTTTTTTTCAGAAGCATCTGTTTTTATTCCTTGGAAACTTGAAGAGAGTAAAATAATAACAAGAAAGAAGGTCCTAATGGTCTCTCACTTGGAATTATTTGCACTGGGGAAGAAAGATGAAGAGTGTAAATCTTTGGAATTCCTAGAGGAAGCAAGTAATGAAAACTTTGGGGTAACTTCAAAGAGTGAAATCAAATCCTTTTTGTTTTGTTTTTGTTTTTGTTTTTTTGCTTGGTTATGGATTTTCAAGACAGGGTTTCCCTGTGTATTAACTCTGGTTGTCCTGGACTCACTTTGTAGACTAGGCTAACCTGGAACTCACAGAGATCTTCCCGCCCCTGTCTCCCAAGTGCTAGGAGGCATGCGCCACCACACCCGGCATAAAGCCAAATCCTTTTTTTTTTTTTTTTAATTGGTTTTTCGAGACAGGGTTTCTCTGTGTAACAGCTTTGGCTGTCCTGGACTCACTTTGTAGACCAGGCTGGCCTCGAACTCACAGTGATCCGCCTGCCTCTGCCTCCCAAGTGCTGGGATTAAAGGCGTGCGCCACCACGCCCGTCTTGCCAAATCCTTTTCAAAACTAGAATTCAGAGCATTTTTGCAGTCTCCTGTTGAAAAGTGTAAATGGCATGCACTTCCTATACAACACTCCGTGCTGTCCCGTGCCCTATAGCTCTTCAGATAAAATGCCTTACTTCGATAAATACACCCAAGCATGAATCAGCAGAAACCCTGGCTTCTTAGTAAAAATTTCAGAAGACAATCTGAAAGACACATTTTCTGCCTTACATAATTTTGATCCATTAAGTAGGGTAATGAATAAATTAGGTCATCCTCTTTGCCACCAAAAATTTAAAAGGAGGCAGATGTGTCCCTTGTCATAATTGTTATGTAGTTGTCTAGACCTAACAAGGATTTCTTTTGATATGCGCATAACGACTCCTCTCTGCCCTTTCCTCACCCTAAATGCATATGAGCATTTGCTTTCTTGTTGAATTGTGTTCTCTCAAATGGATGGTACACACATGCACACACACACACACACACACACACACACACACACACACACAATAAACTGTTAGAATTTTAAGTGTTGAAATTCGATGGCACATGGGGATGGATTCCAACTTCATTCTTCTCATTCTTTTTCTTTTCAATTTTGTCTTCTTACTCACCAAATGTAAGTGATTTGTGGGATTGTGACATGAAAATATTACTTAAAGGCCTTTGAATCTCCACGGTCTCAGGTGTAGGGAGCACTTATGAATACTTGAGGAATTGAAGCAGGATTACTTAGGAAGGTTCATTTTGAAACACTATGCCTGGTTGTGGTTTACCTAGAGTTTGGGGAATAAAAATGCTTGCTGATATCTGCTCAATCTCTCTTTCTCTCTCTTGAGCTTCAGACTCAGCCTATCCATCATTCCCAGGCATTTCCACTCGCATGCACTGCTTAGACCCTAAGTCAGGCATTCCTTAAACTGAATGCATACCTATACTCTCATCTGCCTTTCCTTGCTGTCTGTTGTTAATGAGTGGCAGACACCATTCACTACACCATTTAAGCAATAAAAGGATGAGAACAAAGTTGAACAGCAAGGATTCCAGAGTTAAGCTAATGGGTTAGGCTCACCTTGGCTCTGTTACCTGATGATTTGGCTGAGTGGCTTAATTTCTGATTACTTTAGCTTTCTATATAAACTGTGACTAAGATTTACACCTTCTGTTATAAGGGTCAAATAAATCAGTATATAGAAAGTGCTTATGGTGCCTAGCTCATGGAAAACACATAGTAGTTACTATTATTAAATATTCATTTAATATTATCAAGCTTTAAAATCATCTTAATGCTGTGAAGTTCCTAGTAATAAGAGGGAAACGCCAGTGTCTCTCAGAAAATGCATAAATGTCAGTACTTTTTATAATTAGGTAACTTCCCCACATTTATGAAATAAATGAATCTAGACTAACCTCTTTAAATTTAGCTCATCTACTAATTTATGTCTAAAAATCTATCGTCTACAGATAGTGTTAATTCCTGAGGACCTGTTGATGAAGTGATAGTCTGCTCTATGAGAATCATAAAGATCTGCTGATGTTCATATTGCTCTTGCAGATGTGTGGCAAAACTTGGCAATCTTTTTATTCTTGTACTTTGTATTTTTAAAAGAAGGTGTTTGTTATACTCATCGAATATCCTCCACTCTTACATTGTATAAAGTAGGGTGGTGCCATCAGGGAAAAGAAACAACATTTTTTTTTTTAAACTAACAATTGAAATAAAAGTAAGATGCATAACTACCCTCCTATGCTTTATCTTTTAACCTTATTTTTATTTTTTGTTTTTTTTCTGAGACAGGGTTTCTCTGTGTAACAGCCCTGGCTGTCCTGGACTCTTTGTAGACCAGGTTGGCCTTGAACTTACAGAGATCCACCTGCCTCTGCCTCCCAAGTACTGGGATTAAAGGCGTGCGCCACCATGCCCGGCTTAACCTTATTTTTAAACTTCAGCATCCTTTGTGCAATAAGTAAACTTGCAGATACACAAAGACTCCACACCAATATTAACCACACCTGAAGTCTGTACAAGTTAACGAACTTATATGGAGTTGTCACTTTCCTATTCAACGGAAAAGTGGCTTCAGAAGACTTGCTTTTTAACCATTAGATGTATCATGGGAATAGAAAACTAGTGCATGCTCATTGTCTTCTTCTGCTGTTGGTGGGAAGATGCTGCTTCCAGAAGATGTCAGGACCCTGAACCCTAACTGTTGGGCACTCATATTCAACATTTAAGGTTTATTTTTGTTTTTTTTTTTTCATGTCAATTTCACAAATGGAAAGAAGTGGGTGAATTTTAAGTGGCTTGGATTCTACAGAGACTCTGCAAAGTTCATGATTATAAATGGTCTTTCTATCAATAAATAGAAGAAATTATTTTTGTCTTTTATGTTAGCAGCAAAGTTCATTTTGGATAGACTATTTGCAAAAAGCACAGAATGGCTACTCTGAGAATGTTTAATTGAACTTGAGTCTTTGAAAGAGAAGAAAGTGTCCAACTTCTGAACCTTAGAACCTAATGATACCCATTTCTTTAAAACGACCGAAACAATAGAATCTACCTTAAGTGGTTGAGGATTTTCCTCACTCCTGGGGTCAATCAAACCAGGATAAATCTTTTAGAAATGTAAATAAATTTGCATAAGGCTTACGTTTTTTTCCTCACATATAATGTGAATTTTCTTACATTTTGCAGCATGTGATTTTTAAAAAAAATATTTTTCAGCAGAAAATGTTAATGTCGTTGGTTCCTTGGGTTTTTCTATGGGAAGTTACATAATGTAAGGGAGGAAGGATTGTTGGAGCCAGAAGAATCAAGGACACCATAACAACATGGTCTACAGAATCAACCAAGCAGGGCTCATAGGGTCTCACAAAGACTGAAATGACAACCACGGAGCCTCTATGGTCTGAGCAAGGCCCTCTGCATATAAGTTGTGGTTGTGTAGCTTGGTGTTCTTGTATGACTCCTAACAGTGGGAGTAGAATATATCTCTGACTCTTTACCTGCTCTTGGGACCCTTTTCCTCCCACTGGGTTGCCTCATCCAGTCTTGATATGAGGGTTTGTGTTTAGTCTTATTGTAAGTTGTTATGTTGTGTTCGGTTGATATCCCTGGGAGGCCTGTTCTTTTCTGAAGGGAAACAGAGGAGGAGTGGATCTCTGAGAGATGGAAGGTGGGAGGGGACTGGGAAGAGTGGAGGGAGGGAAAACTGTAGTTAGGTTGTAATATATGAGAGAAGAATAAAAAAAAATAAATAAAAAAGAAACCCTAGTGATGTTCTGATATTAAAAAGGTCCAGAATTTAAAACTACAGTGGTCTTTTAGGTTTTTAGGGAGGAACTGTGGATTTGAGTTTGGATTTAGTTCTGGGGTGAATGGACATACCTTTTCTGGTACCCCTTACATCAGAGGCTGAGGGGCATTGTGGAAGTTAACTGCCTTTATTTAAAGCGATGCTTACAGATGTGGACTCACCTATTAGATTTAACAAGCATTCTTTTTATTTCTACCATTCCTCTCTATTTGTCTTCTACCTCCTGTAATCTTATGGCATTGGATATAGTTCTCACTGTTAAATTCTTGCACTGAGGATATTCAGAGGAAATTCTTTGAGTTAAGAATACTATTAGGCTGGGCATGGTGGCGCACGCCTTTAATCCCAGCACTTGGGAGGCAGAGGCGGGCGGATGTCTATGAGTTCCAGGCCAGCCTGGTCTACAAAGTGAGTTCCAGGACAGCCAGGCCTGTTACACAGAGAAACCCTGTCTTGAAAAAACAAAACAAAACAAAACAGACAAACAAACGAATGCTATGAGTCAGGAGTGTATTTCAGAGTTTTGTGGGACAGGAGAGGATGTATTGATGTGGATCCATCACAGCTGTAAGATTCTAATTGCTCTTGATGATGTGAAGTCAGAATGAGGTGATAAATAGGCGCTCAATGGAGCATTGTACTGTGCTTTCGTTGTAGTAATGAGACTGATAATACAAGAGAGGTAAGCCAGTGCTATTCAGTTGTGCTGTATCTATGTCTAAAAGATGTTTCAAGCTAAAAGATAAAATGTTAGTCAAGGAGGGGATAATCTACACTCACAAAGCAAAGACTGGCTTGGATACAGAAATACATATTTCTTTTGTGCATTTAAAGGGATGCCAACATGCCCTGTCACTCTGTACCTCGTTTAATATGCTATCTGATGGGAGAAAATGTCAGTAACTGTAGAAAGGAATAGGTTCTTTTTCAAATACAGTCCTGCATGACCAAAGGCCTTTGTTCTCTGTAAATTTTCTTCAGACTTTTCTTTTGTTTACCCTCCTAAGCCAAACTTCTTTCAAAAATTATATCTGTCTTCTATGTAATATTCATTTTAAGAATGCTTCTTTGTCTATGCAGCTATGACAGAATAATGTGTTCCTTGCTGAGCAGAATGCCAAGTAATTTCTTATCCAATAAAAATGAAAAAATGAAGCTGTTCAAAAGAAACTTCCAAGTGTCTCTGCAAGTTAAGTTGCAGAGGTACACCCCAGCAGCCCTGGAGACCAGAGAGCACTGCTCAGGACCCCTCCACCTGTTTATCTTTCATCTGGGCAGTGGACAATGTGACAGTCATTGGAGTTTTACCATTTCTAAGACAGAAAACAAATAGTCCAGTTTCTAAAGGAAGCCCTTAAGCCGTGTTGTATACAAAGCAAAAATCAGAAATAGGTCTAAAGTTCACTAACATTGCATGTGACTTGTTCTGAGTGAGGTCCTAGGCACAGAGGGTATCTTTGCTCATTGGATCACGAATAACTGATGTATACAGACCCATTCCTCAGAAGGATGCTTGCACATATGTTGCTTTCACACATTGTGAGAAATCTGGAAATCGCTGTACACAGTATAAGTGTACAAAAACAAGCATTGAAAACAAGGAGGAATAGATGCCTTTAAAGTGTCTTTTAAACAAAAAGCTGGTTTGTAAATGATGTTACTTTCCATGTCTGTTTTGAAGAAACAATATTGCATCCAAATAATTTTTATATAATTGTGGAATTATTTTATAACTGACATAATAGATAATAGAAATCAAAACAAAATTACTTTCACAAATCCTTGTAAGAAGAGGTAGGTCCAAAAAAAAAAGACATAGGTCTAAAATACTGATTTATCTTGAGAAATTTAAAAAAGGATTACATCTACCAAAATCAATGGGCATAGAGCTATCCTATTCCTATTTGAATTAGTACCACCTTCCCAGGGCTTGGGATTTTGCCTCTGTTTGCTATCTCCTTTGCATGTACTCCTTGCATGCTGTAAATTGTTCAGAGCAGAAAGGATGATGGTGGTGAGAGGTGGGATGCACTAATGAAATCGGTAACCATGGTGAGTTTGGATGGCTCTCCAGAGTAGGAGACATTTGAGCATTACCTTCTACTTTCAGAGCATCACATAAAGGGGTGAATAAAGTCCAGCAGAAATGGCTAAGCATTCACTTGCTCAGGGTGTTGCAGTTCACTCCATGTGTGCTAGTATAGTTAGTTTTCTTTACAACTGTGGATCTTAGTATCAGCAATTATTAGCATCCGTACTTTTCAAAGATGTTAATGATGGAAGTGTAAAATAGCTGTCCCCTCCAATTCAAATTGTTACAGATGGCGCATCAACACGAGTGTCTGATGCCTTTTCTTTTCACTCTGTCAAGAACAACTCATTTCCTACTAGAGACACTTTTCAAAGAATTTATGAAATTGGACCATCTTGTCTTAGGGCAGAAAGGATGAAGGGTATTTGAGCATGTTGGGCTCATGGTTAGGAGAAAGGCCTGATTAAACTACAAAAACAGGACTTGAGGAAGAGCAGTGGTTTATGGGTACTCGAACTTTGGTATTTCAGAAAAGAGAACCAGTTTTCTTATTTCATGTGCTGTCAGAGCTCACCCCCAAACAGTAAAGATTGATGATAAAGAGAAAAGAGGTCTTTAGGAAAATGGAGGGCAGATGCCCAATCAGTTTTGTGTTTCATTCTTTGCTAATGAAGATCCTGAGATTGTTTTTTCCCCCTTTCAAATTTCAGCTTGAAGCTGGAAGGTCAGAGGTGCTGGAACAAATAGTGACAAAGACACAGTATGTTCTAAACCAAGTGACAAAGTAGATGCAAATAAATAACTGAACTTGAGGGCAACCATCCAAAAGAACCCCGGGAACCCAGGAGCAAAACAGTCGTTGGCTTTTAGACAATTTATAATCACAGATGTTCCTAAAATTTGAGGCTAGGTATCAAACTCGGTTCCCTGATTCAAAAAAAAAAAAAAAATCTAACCTTTGTCATCTGTAATATATATTTATGTAGAGAGACCTTATTTGTCTTTAGGCTCATTTAAGATTTACTATGAAACTGAGAGAAATACACATACATTATGTGTGTATCATCTGTCTTAGTCCTTTGGGGATGTTAAAACAAAGTAAAGACAACATAAATGTGTTTCTTATAGTTCTGGAAGGTGGGAAAACATAAAAACATATAAGCAGATTTGGGGTCTGATGAGGGCCTGGAGCCTTGTTCAAAGACAACTAACTATCTATTCACTGTGTTTTCACATGACAAAAGACTCAGGGAGCTGCATGGGTTTTCCTTTTATACAATGCTAAATCTCATTAATGAAGGCACTGCAGTGATAAATTATATTTTCTGAATCGCCTTACCTGACCCCACACCATCACCATGGTTACTACGATACTGGTGTAAGGATTCTGGAGAGATGTGTCCAGTCTACAATCTGCCTCCCTCCATACATGCAGAGTCTCCCTCTGTCAATACTCTCCACTAGGGTGGCTCATTTGTCACAGTTGCTGAACCTATGCCAGCACATTGTGATCACCTAAACTCTGAGGTCACATCAAGGTAGAGGAAATCAATCTGTGGGGCGCGACCCCTTTAGGGGATTGAATGACCCTTTTACAGGGGTTGCCCAAGACCATCGGAAAACACAGATATTTACATTATGATTCATCGCAGTAGCAAAATTATAGTTATGAAGTAACAATGAAAATAATTTTATGGTTTATGGTCATCACAACGTGAGGAATTGTATTTAAGGGTGGCAGCATCAAGATGGTTGAGAGCTACTGCATTAAGATTTCTTAAACTTCTCCTCTTTTCACTTGAGAAACTTTATGTTCCTATGGATTTATATATATATATTAGGTATGTAAATAAAACATTTACTAATTAATGATAAAGAAATTAATTTTTAAAAACATTCTTTGGAATATGTAAAAATTCTTCACTTACTAAGTACAAACACAGTTGCACACTAATGAGATGGATGTAGTTAACTTATTTTTGCATAAAGGATTAAATCTTGTTTGAGAATTTTATACTGCAAGACAGAGAGTATCTCCAATGTCTTGTAGAGTTGATCAATATTTTGATTTTATAATTATCAGTACTTTGCATGACTTCATATAACTATCTACTACAAAAGGGCAGTTTATGGTCATTTCAGAAGTGGTTGGAAATTCTGTCTGAATTACAAGTAAAAATTAATTTAAAATTTTTTTAATGAATCTCAAGTCAGCAACTCAAACAGACATTTTTTAAATAATTTATTTTTTATTTCTTCAAGTTACATCTCAATCACAATCCCCTCCCTACTCACCCCTCCAGTCCCAACCTTCCACCCTCCTCCCCCTCAACCCCCCCATCCTCTTCTCTTCTTTTTTTTTTTTTTAGATTAAGGTATTTCATTTTCCCCCCAACAGCTCTCCCTTTCAGTCCAAAAATGGTTCTTTTTCTTATAACTATAAATACAATACAAAACAACAGAAATAAATAGGCCACAATTATAAGAGTTATATGGCTTAGCATACATTCCCAATGTCCAGTCCATATGTATTTGGCACCTGACTTTAACATTCTACTATCTAACCATCTCCATGAGTTTAAAGTTCTATATCTAACTCAGCTTTCATACTAACTTGCCTCATACTTTTAAAAATATCTTCTTAGATCCAGAACACCCTCTTGATTCCTAAACAACTCAAAATTTAACTATGAGACTCTAGCTATCTATTCTTCAACCACCTCAGAGACCTGAGAGGGATAAATATATCTGATTCTATAGGAAGTTCAGGGCCTGCAGCTTCCAAAACTAAAAAATGACATACCAGTGGCTGCCTGGACAGTTCCCATTTTCTCTCCATACATTGCAGCATCGATCTTCAGCCATTTGGCCCCATTTCTCTGACAGACATTGGTTGTAGAGCAGGAATTATGAAGGACTTACCTACCCTGTCTTGGCAGAGCTAGGCTGTCGACTTAACTGCTTCCAAGTTTTGTCCTTTTTGGACAGAAGTTTGTCTACAGTTGAAGCAAGGGATTTTTCTTGCCAAGAGAACGGCTTACCACCAATTCAATCATCTCCCACTGGAGATTCTTCGATGCTCATCTTCTACTTGGAGTAGAATAGGGGGTGCTGTCAGGAGCTGACATGTCTCGATATCAAAAAATCTTAAGTTAAGAAAACATCTTTGAATGCCACATTCTGCAGATCTCTTGAGGTTTTTGAAGATGCCCTATCTATCTCTTATATTTAGATAAGCAAATATTGCTTGTCTCTTAGCAACTTGATTTCTGAGTAGCTTAGAAAATAACTGTGATAGACTGTCATAGTAACTAACAAAATGACACGTTTTCATGACTATTAGTTTCCATTTCTTAATTATCCTAAACAGTTTATGTCGGTTGGTAGCGAGAGGTCAAAACTTGACATTTCATTTTTAAGTATTACTACGAACAATACCTTTAAGAAGTGTTACCCTTAATTTTGTATCAATATACAAAGATCAATACCAATGTGGCCAAATATAATCTTAATTTTGTATCAAACAGACATTTTTAAAATGAAGCATTTGAGCACATCACAATCCTAAGATATGCTAACTGGATACTTACATGTTGAGGGGTACGAGTATAAAAAAGTCTTTGCACTTTATAATTAAACTGTGCATTTCTATTGAAGGGGAAAATATTGCATCTACAGTAAAACATAGCAATTGGTAGCAGAAAATAGTCTAGACTCTTGAGGTGAATTTAAATGGAGACCAGGCATGAAGAATTCCAGAGTAAACAAAAACCAGTCAGGCTTCATAAGTGACTTTGTCCTTGTTTGACTTGCAAACATAAGTGAAACTTAACCTGAACTATTTTTTTTTTTGTAAAGAGCAATGCTTAAAAAAAAAAAGAAACTAAAGTTCAACTCATAAAAGCCACAAATTATCTTTTAAATGTATAACTAGAGCCTTCTATCAAGGCAGGCCAAGTAAGGCAATTATATAGCTAGAACCAAACGAATTACTGCTGCTCTATTCATACCTGCGTGCCTTATATAAGATGCCCAGCTGCTTCTGCTTCTGTGCCACCCACAAATCATTGTGTGTCCAAGTAAATGCTTTATAATTCTATTGTGCCTCAGTTTACCTGGAAGCAATGTTTAATACTACGTAGTTGTTTGAATATGACCATTTATTAATTTATACACATACTTACAAGTTGGTACTGTCATAAATAAGACTTAAAATATCTATGTACAAAATTGTGTATGGTGGTGGTGGTGGTGGTGGTGGTGGTGGTGGTGGTGTGTGTGTGTGTGTGTGTGTGTGTGTGTGTGTATCAAAGCTTTGGATTCTTCTGGCTAAGTACTAAAGAAGCTTATATTCCCGGTGTGTGTGTGTGTGTGTGTGTGTGTATGTGTGTGTGCTTGATTTAATAAGAAACTCTCAAACAAGAGCTGGGATCGTAACTCTGTTAGAGTGTTTGTCTAGCATGCACGAAGCACAGTACACATTTATAACCTCAACTCTCTAGAGGAGGAGGCAACAGAATCACAAGTTGAAGCTTATCCTTGGTTATACAATGAGTTTGAAGCCCACCCGTGTTACTGAAGCCCTGTTTCAAAACTAAACCAAAGAACAATAAGCCCCTCCCAAACTGTCTTGCAAAGTGGCTGTACCATTTGCTATTCCCACCAGTGACAAATCAGAGTTCTTGCTGTTCTCCATGCTGGCTGGATGTGTTTCTTGTGAGCTCTCTGGGTTTGGGTCTTTTTAATAGATATATATGCAACTGTTTTCACTTACATTTCTGATGACATATGATGTGAGTTGTCACTTTACGCGATTATTTGTCATCTCTGCATCTTTTCCACTGAGGTGTCTCCATGTCTTTGTCCTTTTTTTAAACTTGGGGCACTGCTTTTCTCATGGTTGAGCTTTAAGGTTCCTTGTGAGCTTTGGATGGCAGTCTTTATGTGCCTTTTGGCAACATTTCCTCCCATCTGGAGCCTACCTTCTCATTTTCTTGACTTTGTCTTTTCAGCTTGTCAGTTACTGTCTTTCATGGATCTTGCTTTCTATATTATACTTTTAGATATAATTACCCTTCGTAAGTCACCTAATGTTTACTCTTTTTTGGCTTATAGGAGTTTTCATCGTTTTGACTTTAAATGAAGATTCCTTATCTATTTTGGGACCATTTTCGTGAAGAACTGTTTCTAGAGACATTTTAAATGAAGATATCAAATTCTAGCACATTCGTTGAAAAGACTATCCTTTGCCGGAGAAAAATTGTCTGTATCTACGAGTCTTCTTTGGGTTTCCTTTGTATTCTGTTGATCTGTTTGCCTTTTCTTTCATGAGTGTCAGTGTGTTGATTACTGCAGGTTGACAGATAGTCTTTAAGTTATGTCATGCCACTTTTTCAACTTTATTCTCTCTTTCAGCATTGTGTTGGTTATTACGAATCTCTTGCCACTTTCCATGAATTTTAGAATCAGCTCACTGATGTCAGTGCAATGACTTAACAGTTTCTGCTGGGCAGACTCACCTGGTTTCCTTCTTTCCTTAACTGTGGGTTCACGCAGCACCACCACTGCCCTTATCTGCATACCGTAGAGGTGGCAGATACCTGCTGATAGCGTGGCTCTGTGGCTTCCTCATTCATGTCTGTTTGCTCAGCTCCTCTAGTCATGTAGATGAGTGATGCCCTAAGTTAAACTTTCTGTTATGAATTCTGAAATGGTTTCTGTTTCTCTGGTTGGTTCTTACTGATGCATGAACGTAAAATACTTTAATATAATACCTTCAGAAAACATTTTCATATGAAATGGATATAAACAAGATAACTGACATGAAAAATTAACTCAATCCACAAGGATTTTAAGTCTCAGTAAAGTACCACAGGCTCACAGCCCTTTTCATTATTCTGAAATGTATAAAGCTCTGAAAACTGAATTTAAAATAAATTTGTAGAAAATTTATTTGATTGCAAATTCTGACTTGAAATGACAAGAAGCTACTTGTAGCTTTTATAGTTGTTTTATCTGTAGGTTTTATTGTAAAGAGAGTAATGAATTTGATTTAGAAGACAACCAGACTCTAGTGAGGAGGTAATGCAATAAATGGAATTTTCACATCTAAACTCCAAATGATTCTGGGTTCAGAAATCCACTGGACCTAGTCGTAGAGTAGAAGTTATATTTTATTTAATAAAGAGTTATATTTTATTTAAGAAGTTATATTTTAATTAAGAAAGAGTTATTTTTAAAATGGGTCTTGTGGAATTGGTTGAATGGCAGATAAGCAGTCAAGGCATTCTGAATAAGAAGAATGTTACAAAGAAAATTGTGGAAAGGGGAACATGAATATATGTACTAAAGGGTAAATAAGAGTAAGAGTGGGTAAATAAGGAAAATGAGTACAATACACATAATAAAACCATCAAACATTGAGTATTATTATTAGAGAATAGAGAACTTTTCAAGGTAATGACTTTGACATTGTGCTAAAATCATTAAACTAAATGACTGGCTTAGCTTAGGAGGAACATATTGGAGATGGACTGCTTTATGTTTAACAGGCTGCTTTAGTAGGACATGCAAATGAATTGAAATAAAGCAGCAGAGTTCCAAACAGATACAGATTATATGACTATAGAATCTATAAGATGTGATAATTGGCTCTATGGGGGTGACAGGGTGGGGGGAACAGGCATCTTGGGTATTTAATATACTATCAACAGAAATATCCAAAGCAGGAGAAAGAGCAAGAGTTGGGAAATGAATGTTTGAGTTAGGATATACTAAGGGACTCAAATATGAAAGCCATCTGGAGCCGATGGAATCTACTGAAGCTGGCAAATAAATATCTCCTTCCCTAAAGTCATTTGTGGATTCCTGGGTTGTGTTAAAGTGATTTCGAGCATGCTCATTGTTTTAAATTAGCATATGGAAATCTGATTTTGGAATGGAGAGATTTGCTTTCCCAAGCTCTTCAAAACAAAAGTCTTGCCCATGCTAAAATTTGCATAGATTTCTGTAACTAAGAATAGAGACCCTATTTTCACATTAACAATTTGCTTCCCTAGTACACATGCCATGGCTCCAGAAGTACGAGTTGAGTGGACACACAACTATAAAAAGAAATTTCAGCTGATTTCATGGCGTAGACTTTTTGATGAGTTTACGTTACCATTCAAAGGTAGTATGAAAGGCCTCATTCCTCAAAAGTGGTTTATTAGACAATTTCTCCATCCCTTTGTGCAATGCTGGCCACAAAACTACAGGCATATTTTTATCATTGCTCAAGTAGCATTGAAACTACACTACCACGGCAGCCGAGGTACCTCTCTTTTTATGGAGATAGGGTCTTGCTTATAGGCAAACATGGTTTCTAAATTTACAACTAGTTTCTCTTGACCAAGTGGTCTCTTTGTGGTTAGAATGGGACAACCTGTGATATGTGTATATTGGGACACTTTCATTCATTTGCTAGGACAGTTGTGAAACCTCACATAAACTGAATTGTACTATCCTAGTTTTGGAGTCTAGAAGCCTGACAGACATCAAGGTGCCAGAGAGCTGTCATGGGTTGGTAGAATCTGTCCTAGGCCTGTTTCCTTGATTCGTGGACACTGTCTTTCCTTGTGTTTTGTCATTGTCTCTGTGTAATTTTCTTTCTTTCTTTCTTTCTTTCTTTTTTTCTTTCTTTCAATAAAAATGTCAGTCACTTTGGATCAAGGACTACCCTGATGTACTACATTTATAAAGACCCTATCTCCAAATAAGGACATATTCTGAGGTACTTAACGCTAGGAATCCAGCAAGTCTTTTTGATGCATATAGTTTAAACTATAACAACACATTATTATTAGGTGTGCTCCTGTGACTTAATGTGATCCTGGTCCCCCTGCAACATGCAGAAAGGCTGCTACATGGGTTCAGAACTGGATAGAACTGGCTGCTGTGGACTCACAATGGGCCTCCTAGATGATGGACTGGCACAAGTTAAAAGTGGATTACTAACTGGAAGGTGACTGTTTGTTTATGGAGTTTTCTTTTACTGTACAATAATGATATTTTCTTGGACTGGGGATGTAGCTAAGTGGTAGAGTACTTCCCTGGCATACATGAGATTCTGGGTTTACTCTCTGGCACTGGAATATTTTTTTCTGTACAAAATAAAAACCTATTATGAATACGTCACAGCTGTTTATCTGTGACTAAAAGCAAAAACTTCATTTTGGAAAAACCTTGAAGAATGGCATTTTATTTTACTTAATTGTCATAATCATTCTTTTAAAAGTGTTTATTGAAGCATTGCTTTTAGTAGCAACAACTAGAAGAAACATGACTGCCTATTTATAGAATGTGTAAATGAATACTGTATGTCCCTGTATAGTGGATATACTGTGCTTCCCATAATTGGTTTTTATTTACCTATGGTAAGGTTCTGATTGCTGGCCTTTGTCCTTTGCCCAGCAGATAAGTCATTTACATGAACTGATGAATGTGTCACTTATGAGAGTCTATTATTTCCACTGCTCTATCATTCATGAAGGATAAAAAAGAGGAAGTAAATAATGGAGCGACGATCTCTAAATATCACAGCAATACTGTAATTTTAGAGCCTAGACACTGGCATAAGGAATCCAGTCCCTTCTTGTACAATGGAAAATCAAGGCTCAAAGATCAGTGTGAGCTTATCCTGCTTAGTAGTGTCAGGCCGAACAGCAACGCTGCGCAGTGGAAGAGAGAGCATTGTGAAGTAGGTCTTGTTGTTGCTGTTTCTTACCCAACAATCTTTTAGATCTGCAGGTCAGTTGAGGGTCGGCTGATCTCAGCCAGGCTCAGCTGGGTGGTCCTGTGGGGATCATCTGACCTCACTCATGTGTCTGGAAGTCAGCTAATGCAGGCTTGGCTTGGCTGGATGACTTGGCTTTGTTTTCTCTGTCTCATTCTTCTCCTGGGATCAGTGGGCCACCTTGAGAGAGCCACCATGAGCAAGTACACATGCTCCGAGCCCTTTCTGAGCCTCAGGATATGGTACGGGTTCAAATTCTATTGATGAAGCTAAAAGGCCGCTAAAAGGGGGAAGACTATATTCTCTTCCCAATGGGAGGAATTATGAAACCACATAGCAAATGGTATTGATATACTGGGGACATGCTATGAAGAATCGGTGCCATGAACCTACCACAAATGGTTCAAGATGGAAATAGGAAAATAAGGGGAGTTTGTGAGATGTGTTCTTTTCATTCCAAGAACAGGGTATATGAATCTTTGCTTTAATATGCAGCTTGTGAAAATTAGCTGTCTTTAACTTATTTTAACCACAGTTCACAATATCTGTATTCCTGAATAATTACAAAGAATAAAGAAATGCTATTTATAAAATATTAGTAAAGTAGTATATCTTGAAGTTATGTTAGAAAAGTTCCAATTTTTCCTCAGGGTATGATTTGAGGGGCAACATGCTGAAAATAAAAAGACAAAAGTATACAGAAAAATAAAATATATAATGACATCTCGCAAGAATGTAGAAGAAGGATAAGGGGCAAATTTTCTGGCATGAAGAAATTATTTGGTGAACGTTAGTGGATAGAACAGAGAGGGTATTCCAAGAGTAGAGGGAACTGGTATAAAATCAAATGTGAAAATGATGTTGAATCCATTTACCAAAGTATCTCTAGATAAGTGCTTCCCCTGTCGAAGGAAGAGTCTTGGCAAAGTACAAGATAGCTCTTTTTTTCTCTTCTCTCTGCTACCTACCCTTTCTTATAAGATTCTTTATAGGTTTGCAAATCTATAGAGAAGACTCAAGGAGCTTGGGATTTTGATGTTTTACTTTTCTCCTTGCTTCTCACCTTTCCTCAACCTTACTAACTATTGTCGTTGATCATTAGTAGAATGTGCATATTCTTATATTCTTTATGCATACTTGCCAGGGGCCTCCAATGTGTAAAACATTGTATCTGATGTGGGTAGGACTGATGTAGTGGTGACCACATGTTTGTAAAGAGGTAAATGACAGAGGAAATGACATGGTCCTGGAATCTAGATGTTCTGCCTTTGCTTCCCAATAATTTCTATATGTCCTCCTTATTCTGTGCCTCAGACTGGTGTCTGTGAATAGCTTCAGCTGACTTTTGAGGCCTTCTGGCCTCCATTTGAGTCTAGGCCAGAGGATGTGCCAACAGAGACCAAAAGCTGGGAAGAGCATTTGGCTCCTGCTGGCCTGCAGATTAGGATTACTACACTCATAAGACTCTACTTCCATTCAGCAGGGAGAACCAGCCTTTTCTTAGTGCTTCAGCTACAACCTCCCCTGAGTTCTGGGAACTATTTCTTATCTTGATCCACAAGACCTGCTCCTGTTCATCCTGAAGCATTTCTTTAGTACCGCACACATACTTTTGTAGACAGTCCCTTCACTCATCCATTTTCAATTGTTCCCTATCATACTATCCATATCTTGTGGAGACCCTGGCTGGGATACCTGATCACTGTAATGCTAATAACTGTCTGGAGGGCCACATGCTGATGATGTGCTTTCTTCCCCAATGCAGAGCTTTCTGGGTTAGTGATACCTTATTTCATTTTACATATTTCCATATGCTTGATATTGTTTTGAAAATGCCTTTTCAGTCTGTACTATTTGACTTTCCGGAGAGTAAAGATAATGCGAACTGTGAGCTATAGTATCTCTCCTCTCTCCTTCCCTTGTTTCTCCTTCTCTAAGACTCTTGCTATTCTCTTTTTTTCTTTCCTTCCTCATTCTCCACTCCTTTCCTCTCTCCTTTCAAATTTCTTTTTTTTATTTTTTATTTCTTCAAGTTACATCTCAATTGCAGTCCCCTCCCTATTCCCCCTCCAGTCCCACCCTCAACCCCCCATCCTCTTCCTTTTTTTTTTTCTTTTAAGTTTAAGGTATATCTTATTTCCCCCTACAGTTTCCCCTTTCAGTCCAACAAATGGCTCTTTCTCTTATAATAATAAATACAATACAAAACAACAGAGGTAATTAGGCAACAGTTATGAGGGTTATATGGCTTAACGTACTTTCCCAATGACCAGTCCATATGTATTTGGTACCTGACTTTAACATTCTACTATCTAACCATCTCCATGAGTTTAAAGTTCTATATCTGACACAACATTCACACTAATTGAAACACAATTTTAAAGTATCTTCTTAGATGTATAACACTCTCTTGACTCCTAAACAACTCAAAATTAAATTATGAGACTCTATCTATCTGTTCTTCAATCACCTCAGAGACCTGAGAGGGATAAATATATCTGATTTTATAGGAAGCACAGGGTCTGCAGCTTCCCAAACTAAGAAATGACATACCTGTGGCTGCCTGGACAGTTCCCATTTTCTCTCCATACATTACAGCATCGCTCTTCAATCGTTTGGCCCTGCTTCTCTGACAGACATTGATTGTAGAGCAGGGGTTATGAAGGACTTACCTACCCTGTCTTGGCAGAGCTAGGTTGTTGACTTAACCTGCTTCCAGGTTTTGTCCTTTTTGGACAGCATTCTGTCTACAGTTGGAGCAAGGGGCTTTTCCTACCAAGAGATAGGCTTGCGTCTAATTCAGTCATCTCCCACTGTCGATTCTTCGATGCTCATCTTCTACTTGAAGTAGAATAGCGGGTGCTGTCAGGAGCTGATATGTCTCAATATAAAAAAAAAAAAACTTAATTTAAGACAACACCTTTGAATATCATGTTCTGCAGATCTCTTGGGGTTTTTGAAGATGCCCTATCTATCTCTTGTATTTAGATAAGCAAATGTTGCTTGTCTCTTAACAACTTGATTTCCGAGTAGCTTAGAGAATATCTGTGATAGACTGTCATAGTAGCTAACAAAGTGACATGCTTACATGACTAGGAGTTTGTTTATCTTAACTATCCTAAACAGTTTAAGATGGTTGGTATCAAGAGGCCAGAGCTTCACATTTCATTTTTAAGTATCTCTAGGTACAATACCATTAGGAAGCATTACATTTAATTTTGTATCAATATACAAAGATCTATTCAAATGTGGCTAAATATACTCTTAATTTTGTATCAATATACAAAGATCAATGCCTATGTAGCCCAATACAATCTTAATATTACGTCAATATTCCAGGGTCAATACCATTGTGGCCAACAATAATCTTAATTTTGTATCAATATACAAAGATCAATACCGATGTAGTCCAATACAATCTTAATTTTGCACAATAAACAATGGTCAATACCACTTTATCAAATATAGTACTAATTTTGTATCAATATAAAAAGTTATAAGGGCATATTCAATAATCTGTCCCTTCTTCTTGGTCCTTCCCGTACTATGTCTATGTCTCATTTTTCTCAAGTCTGTGCACTCCTACATAGGAGAGAAAGAAGGATACAGAAAAGGAAAAGAAGGAAGTCCTTGGGTCTAACCTCCAAAACCCATTTAACAAGACCATTTAACAGCTTGTAATCTCTTCCTCTAAATAACAGAGTTTTCAGTTATCCTTCAAATAACCAAAGGTGGGGGGCGGAGAAACAGCCTCTCACCCTCTCTTAAAATGACTTCCTGCTGATTTGGGTCGTATCTGTGTGGAGGAGGTCAAGAAAGTGATGAATGAGATCAAAGGAATGTCTGGGCAAAACTATAGATCTAGTGATTTATGAAAAGATATAACTATTTAGGCAGATATTTGTGATACCCATGATATCATCTTAAAATTTAAGCTGCTAGTATTTCTACTCATACATTACACCATGACACCTTACAGTTCTAACCCAAATACCTTTTCCTCAGGAACTTCTATGTCTGTTATAGTTGCCTTCAAAATATTACATCTTCTACTTCCCCAATACCTTAGTGATTTCTTTCTATCAATTCTACATTTCCTTTAACAACTTCATTCTGTAGTGCATTCAAAATAGATTGAAGTGAAGATTTAAAGGCTTAATTGAATGCTGTGTTTTCTCTGTAGAAAAGGTCCACTTAGCTCACAGACACCTCATGAGGAATCTTGGGGGGAGCTCATGCTTGCTGAATTCAGGGAAACTCAGGTCTGCCATCTGTTCCTGTGTGGAGTTAAGCCTCTTTAGATGGAATATCAAACAAGAACCTCATCTGTTGTCTAAATGCTACTTATTGTGTTTGCTGACTCATCCTTTGATAGTCTCTGTTTACATGAAGTCACACTGACCCACTTTCTGTTCCCCAAAAAGTGCAGTTGATGATTTTCTTGAGTTTGTTTTGATGACTTGCCCCCCCTCTTCTTCAACTTCCTTGCTTCAAATGAACAAATGCCTACTCTATTTGACCTCTCTCATAAAAATGACTAGCTTCCAGAGCTCTCTGAAAGTAAGGTCATTTTTATTTTACAGACTGGGAATTGAGGCTTAGAGGTTTGGTTTTTTTTTTTTTAACCTGGAATCATAAAATTGATAAATATGTAAGTTGACAAGGTACAATTGATTGAGTTTTCTGCTGTTTTCATATTTTGTGTCTCACTTTGCCACTCAACTTTGTGTTTCTATATTGAAACACTTGAGATGATCAGGTTAGAAAGATAAAAAGTGATTTATTTGGCTTATAGTTATGGGGTTTCTGGTCCAGTAATGTTTCAGGGAGGAAAGTTGGGGATACACATGTTGCTCTGAGCCTCTGAAGAGACAACACAGAATGGCAAATGTGTATCAGAGCAAACTCATCAGCTAGGAAGAAAGAGGAAGAGACTGGAGTCCTGTGATCCCTTTCAAGGACATGTCCTTAGTGACCTAGAGACCCTTCCACAGGCCATATTTACCAATGGTTGCCTACTTTCCATAACATGTGTTGGATAGTTTTATGTCAGCCTGATACAAGGTAGTGTCATCTGAGAGGAGGATACGTCGACTGAGAAAATGCCTCCGTAAAATGGGGTTATAAGAGGGAGGGCTCAGGTCATTGTGAGTGGTGCCATCCCTGGGCTGGTCCTGTGTTCTATAGGAAAGCTGACGGAGCAAGCCATGGGGAACAAGCCAATAAGCAGCACTCCTCCATGGTCAGTGCATCAGTTCCTTCCTTCAAGTTCCTGCCCTTTTTGAGTTCCTGTCCTGACTTCCTTTGATGACCGTAATATATACATGTAAAAAATAAGCTCTTCCCTCCCCAACTTGATTTTTGGTCATGGTGTTTTACTGAAGCAATAGAAACCCTACCTAAGACAAAAACAGCCCCACCATGGAACCCAAAATCTAAACCATGGATCTTATAAAATGTGCTCATACAACGAATGAGTGTGGAACTCATAATATGCCCTAATTACTGGGCTTCAGAAATGATTTTAAAACTTTTACAGTTTAGAACAGAAGGACAGATAGGAAAGATATACTGAAAAAAATTTGAGAAAAGTTAAATGGTAGTACATATAGCTATCACAGGAAATGCTATACTATGCGAAAGCACAAGAGTACTCTTGGAGAGATAACATTTAAGATAACCTTTGAACTGCCCCTAGAGGCATTGCAAATATGATTGCTAGGTCACATGTGCAACAGTAGGTGTCAGAGAGGAGAGAGGCTATATCTACATTCAGTGCTCTGATCTATGAACATCTGAATGAATAGTAGCCTAACATTCCCTGAAGAAGAAAAAAGAAGCAAGGTGGATACCAACTCCACCTTTGGTGCCATGGAGTAACCTGAGATGACTACAAGTCCAGAACCAGGAGATCTGGCCCAGATGGGGTCACAAGAGCAGGAGAGCTTTCCCTGCCCCTCACATGCTGCAGCACTCGGGAGAGCAGGCCCAGCACCTTTCCATAGTTGAACTAGCTATGCAAGTAGTGGTTGCAGGTCCAGAATCAGGGCTTTGAGTTGGCCCACCCCAACATCTACCCCATGGATGAACTGCTGGAGTGCAAGAAGAGGTCAGTTCTACAGCTCAGAACTTCAGGATCTCAAAGACACAGGACAGTTATGGCATATCTGAGAGGAGTTCCAGTACTGACAGAGTAGCAGAAACCAGGGGCCTCGTAGCAGACCAAGGAGTCATTACAATGAACATTTGCAAGCAGAATGTGTGGACAAAAGGGAATATTGCGGGACACACTGAGATACGCTGCAGCTTCTATAATGAGCTGTTATTTTTTTATGCTGGGACAGATTGCAAGGGTGGAGGGTGGGTCTGGGGGGAGGTGGGAAATAGGAGGGAATAGGGTGCCTGATGTGAAATTCACAAAATAAATTAAAAAATAAAAGATAACCTTTGAGTGTAGGCAAGACTTTCCTAAACAAAATGGATTTCAGGTTGAGATAGTTAATACTGTCTTTATTTGAAGTTTTGATACATTGTTTTTCATGCATTTTTATGTGGGTTTTTTTTCCTTTATTTTTTATTTCTTCAAGTTACATCTCAATCGCAGTCCCCTCCCTATTCCCCCTCCAGTCCCACCCTCCCACCCTCAACCCCCAATCCTCTTCCCTTTTTTTTTCTTTTAAGTTTAAGATATACCTTATTTCCCCCTATAGTTTCTCCTTTCAGTCCAACAAATGGCTCTTTCTCTTATAATAACAAATACAATACAGTACAACAGAGGTAATTAGGCCACAGTTATGAGGGTTATATGGCTTAATGTACATTCCCAATGACCAGTCCATATGTATTTGGCACCTGACTTTAACATTCTACTATCTAAACATCTCCATGAGTTTACAGGTCTATATCTGACTCAACATTCATACTAACTTGCAACACAATTTTAAAAGTATCTTCTTAGATCTATATCCCTCTCTTGACTCCTAAACAGCTCAAAATTAAATTATGAGACTCTAGCTATCTGTTCTTCACCCACCTCAGAGACCTGAGAGGGATAAATATATCTGATTTTATAGGAAGTACAGGGTCTGCAGCTTCCCAAACTAAGAAATGACATACCTGTGGCTGCCTGGACAGTTCCCATTTTCTCTCCATACATTACAGCATCGATCTTCAGTCATTTGGCCCCGTTTCTCTGACAGACATTGATTGTAGAGCAGGGGTTATGAAGGACTTACCTACCCTGTCTTGGCAGAGCTAGGCTGTTGACTCACCTGCTTCCAGGTTTTGTCCTTTTTGGACAGCATTCTGTCTACAGTTGGGGCAAGGGGCTTTTCCTACCAAGAGATAGGCTTGCAACTAATTCAATCATCTCCCACTGGAGATTCTTCTATGCTCATCTTCTACTTGGAGGAGAATAGGGGGTGCTATCAGGAGTTGCTATGTCTTGATATAAAAAAAAACTAAAGTTATGAAAACATCTTTGAATGCCATATTCTGCAGATCTCTTGAGGTTTTTGAAGAGGCCCTATCTATCTCTTATATTAGGGTAAGCAGATGTTGCTTGTCTCTTGCCGGTTTATTCCTGATTAGCTTAGAAAGTAACTATAATAGGCTGTCATAGTACCTAACTGAATGACCGGCTTGCATAACCATTAGTTTGCATTTCTTAATTATCCTAAACAGTTCATGACAGTTAGTAGTAAAAGGCCGAAACATCACATTTCATTTTTTTTCCCTTTACCTCCTAATCCTTCCATCCCATTTCCTGGGGTGGGGTGTCCTTATATAACAGTCCCTCATCTCAGTTGAGAGGTCGTATGAGGGCCAAGAGCCTCTTCATTCATTGGCGATCTACGAAGCAGTACCATCAGTGAAAAGTGTCTCGTTGCCTGGGAGAGAGAACTACTAAACAAACAAATCAATAAGCATACAATATAACTAATATATAAAAAATAAGTAAAAAATAAAAATTAAAAATAAGAAGTCTATGTCCAAATTCCCTTTGGTGTGTTAGTTGTAGTATCGATACCTTCTACTATATAGCTAAAATCCTACTATAAGTGAATAGATGCCATATGTGTCCTTCTGAGTCTGGGTTAGTTCACTAAGGATGAGCTTTTCTAGTTCCATCCATTTGGCTGCAAATTGCATAATTTCATTGTTCCTGATAGCTGAATAATATTCCATTGTGTAGATGTACCACAGTTTTTTGACCCATTCTTCGGTTGAGGGACATCTGGGTTGTTTCCAGTTTCTAGCTATTACAAATAAGGCTACTATAAACATAGATGAGGAAACTTCCTTATGATTCCATGAAAAGGCATTTGGGTGTATACCAAGAAATGGTATGGATGGGTCCTGAGGCAGAACTATTCCAAGTTTTTAAAGATATTGCCAGACTGACCTCCATAGTGGTTACACAAGCCTGCACTCCCAAGAGCAATGGAGGAGGGTTCCCCTTTCTCCACACCCTCGCCAGCATGTGCTGTCATTTGAGTTTTTGATCTTAGCCATTCTGACAGGTGTGAGATGGAATCTCAGAGTCATCTTGAGTTGCATTTCTCTGATGATTAAGGATGTTGAGCATTTCTTCAAGTGTCTCTCAGCCATTAGGGATTCCTCCTTTGTGAATTCTCTATTTAGCTCTGTCCCCCATTTTTTGATTGGATTATTTGGTTTCTTGGCATTTAATTTCTTGAGTTCTTTGTAGATTTTGGATATTAGCCCTCTGTCAGATGAGGGGTTGGTGAATATTTTCTCCCAGTCTGTAGGCTGCCGTTTTGTTCGAATGACAGTGTCCTTTGCCTTACAGAAGCTTTTCAGTTTCATGAGGTCCCATTTATTGATTGTTGATCTCAAGTCCTGAGCTGTTGGTGTTCTGTTCAGGAAGTTGTCACCTGTGCCAATGACTTCGAGGGTTTTTCCCACTTTTTCTTCCAGTAGATTTAGTGTGACCGGCCTTATGTTAAGGTCTTTGATCCACTTGGACTTAAGTTTTGTACAAGATGATAAGTATGGGTCTAACTTCATTCTTTTACAAATGGACATCCAGTTGGACCAGCACCATTTGTTGAAGATGCTGTCCTTCTTCCATTGTGCCATTTTGGCTTCTTTGTCAAAAATTAGGTGGCTATAAGTGTGTGGGTCTATTTCTGGATCTTCAATTCGATTCCATTGATCTACTGGTCTGTTTCTATACCAATACCATGCTGTTTTTACAACTATTTCTCTGTAGTACAGCTTGAAATCTGGAATGGTAATACCTCCAAATGTTTTTTTTTTTTTTTTTTTTTATTGTACAGGATTGATTTAGCTATTCTGGGCTTTTTGTTGTTCCATATGAAATTGAGGCTAGCTATTTCCAAGTCTATAAAAAATTGTGTTGGTATTTTGATAGGAATTGCATTGAATCTATATATTGCTTTTGGTAGGATGGCCATTTTTATTATGTTGATCCTACCTATCCATGAGCATGGGAGATCTTTCCATCTTCTAAAGTCCTCTTCCATTTCTTTCTTCAAGGGATTGAAGTACTTGTTTTACAGGTCCTTTACATGCTTGGTTAGAGTTACCCCCAGGTATTTTATGTTTGCGGCTATTGTGAAGGGGGTTGTTTCCCTTATTTCTTCCTCAGCCCATTTGTTTGTTGTGTAAAGAAGGGCTTCTGATTTTTTTTGAATTAATTTTGTATCCAGCCACTTTGCTGAAGGTGTTTATCAGCTGTAAGAGTTCTCTGGTGGAATTTTTTGGGTCGCATATGTATACTATCATATCATCTGCAAATAGGGATAATTTCACTTCTTCATTTCCGATGTTTATCCCCTAGATGTCCTTAATTTGTCTTATTGCTCTAGCAAGAACTTCAATTACTATATTGAAGAGATATGGTGAAAGTGGACATCCTTGTCTTGTCCCTGAGTTTAGAGGAAATGCTTCAAGTTTCTCTCCATTTATTTTGATGTTGCCCACTGGCCTGCTGTATATTGCCTTTATTATTTCTAGGTATGGCCCTTGTATGCCCGTTCTCTCCAGAACTTTTAGCATGAAAGGGTGTTGGATTTTGTCAAATGCTTTTTCTGCATCTAGCGAGATTATCTTCCAGTTTTTTTCTTTCATCTTGTTTATATGGTGAATGACGTTGATAGATTTTCGTATGTTGAACCATCCCTGCATCCCTGGGATGAAGCCTACTTGATCATGGTGTATGATACTTTTGATGTGTTCTTGAATTCGGTTTGCTAGTATTTTATTAAGTATTTTTGCATCTATGTTCATGAGGGAGATTGGTCTGAAGTTCTCTTTCTTTGTTGGGTCTTTGTGTGGTTTAGGAATCAGGGTGATTGGGTCCTCGTAGAATGAGTTTGGTAATGTTCTTTCAGATTCTATTTTGTGAGAGTTTGAAAAGTATTGGTGTTAGCTCCTCTTTGAAGGTCCGGTAGAATTACATGCTAAAGCCATCTGGCCCTGGGCTTTTTTTGGTTGGGAGATTTTTAATGACTGTTTCTATTTCCTTAGGGGTTATAGGGCTGTTTAATCTGTTTATCTGATCTTGATTTAGCTTCGGTAGGTGGAATCTATCAAGAAAATTGTCCATTTCACTTAAGTTTTCAAATTTGGTGGAGTATAGATTTTTAAAGTAGGATCCAAATATTCTCTGGATTTCCTCAATGTCTGTTGTTATTTTTCCCTTTTCATTTCTGATTTTGTTTATTTGTGTTTTCTCCCTCTGTCTTTTAGTTAATCTGACTAAGGGTCTGTCTATTTTGTTGATTTTCTCGAAGAACCAGCTCTTGGTTTCATTGATTCTTTGTATAGTTCTTTTTGTTTCTATGTTGTTGATTTCAGCCCTAAGTTTGATGATCTCCTGCCTTCTGCTCCTCTTGGGAATGTTTGCTTTTTTTTTTCCAATACACCCAGTTTAGCTGTTAATTCGCTAATATGAGCTATCACAGTTTTCTTTTTGAAGGTACTTAGTGCTATGAACTTTCCTCGTAGCACAGCTTTCATTGTGTCGCATAGGTTTGGGTATGTTGTGTCTTCATTTTTGTTGGATTTTAAGAAGTCTTTGATTTCCTTCTTTATTTCTTGCCTGACCCAGCGGTCCTCTAGTGAAGAGCTGTTCAATTTCCATGTGAGTGTAGATTTTCTTTTGATTCTTTTGCTATTGAAGTCCAGCTTTATTCCATGGTGGTCTGATAAGATACAAGGGGTTATTTCAATTTTCTTGTATCTGTTGAGGCTATCTTTGTGTCCAACTATATGGTCGATTTTCGAGAAGGTTCCGTGAGGTGCTGAGAAGAAGGTCTATTCTTTTGTGTTTGGATGAAACGTTCTGTAGATAAATGTTAGGTCCATTTGGTTCATGATCTCTGTTAGACTCATTATTTCTCTGTTTGGCTTCTGTCTTGATGATCTGTCCATTATTGTGAGTGGGGTTTTGCAGTCTCCCACTATTAAAGTGTTTGGATCGATGTGCGATTTAAGTTTTAGAAGCGTTTCTTTTATAAATGTAGGTGCCTTTGTATTTGGGGCATAGATGTTCAATATTGAGATGACCTCTTGGTGGATATTTCCTTTAATGAGTATGTAATGCCCTTCTCTGTCTTTTTTTATTAACTTCAATTGGATGTCTATTTTGTTTGATATTAGGGTGGCTACTCCAGCTTGTTTCTTGGGTTCATTTGCTTGGAAAACTTTTTCCCAGCCCTTTACTCTGAGGTAGTGTTTATCTTCAATAGTGAGGTGTATTTCTTGTATACAGCAAAAAGATGGGTCTTGTTTACAGATCCACTCTGTAAGTCTGTGTCTTTTTATTGGTGAGTTGAGTCCATTGATGTTGATGGATATTAGTGACCAGGGGTTGTTATTTCCCATTATTTTGGTTACCTGGCTGTCTTGTGTTTCTCTTTTGTTTAGTTGCTGTGGAGGTTTCTATTTCCTCTGTTTTCTTGGGTGTAGTTATCTTCTTTGGGTTGGAATTTTCCTTCTAGGATCTTCTGTAGGGCTGCGTTTGTGAGGAGATATTGTTTGAATTTGATTTTGCCATGGAATATCTTGTTTTCTCCTTCTATGTTGATAGAAAGTTTTGCTGGATATAGTAGTCTGGCTGTGTACCTATGTTCGCTCAGGGCTTGTAGGACATCTGTCCAGGCCTTTCTAGCTTTTAAAGTTTCTGAGGAGAAGTCAGGTGTGATTCTGATGGGTCTGCCATTGTATGTGACTTGACCTTTTTCTCTTACAGTTTTTAATATCCTTTCTTTGTTCTCTACATTTGGAGTTTATATTATTATGTGGCGAGAGGAGTTTCTTTTCTGATCTAATCTTTTTGGTGTTCTGTATGCCTCTTGGATTTTTACTGGCATCTCTTTCTTTAGATTTGGGAAGTTTTCTTCTATGATCTTGTTGGAGATATTTCCTGGATCATGGAGTCGGGTGTCTTCTCTTTCCTCTATGCCTATAATTCTTAGGTTCCATCTTTTCATTGTGTCCTTGATTTCTTGGATGTTGTGGGTGAGAGATTTTTTAGCTTTCTAATTTTCTTTGGATGTTGTACTGATTTCTTCCATCGAATCTTCCATGCCTGAGATCCTGTCTTCCATCTCTTGCATTCTATTTTTCATACTCACATCTGTAGTTCCTGTTCTCTTCTCTTGATTCTCCATTTCCTCTTTTAACTCTGACTGTGTTTTCTTTATTGTTTCCATTTCTATTTTCATGTCTTGAATGGTAGTGTTCGTTTTGTACATTTCCTTCTCCATTTTGCTTGTTTTTGTCTGGAGATCTTTCATTGCTTTGTCCTTTTCCTGTTCAAGCTGGGTCACCTTGGCTTGGAGCTCTTTAATGATGTTATCTGTTGTTTTGACTTGTAAGATTATGGCTTCTTTGAATTCCTTCATAGTTTTAAGTTTTTCTTGAAGGGACTTTATCACTTTCCATAATGTAGAATTGTCATCGTTTTCATGTGTTTCAGTTGGGTTGCGGTGGTTCGGGCTGGATGGAATAGCGTTGTTTTCTTTTATTGGAGACATTTCGCTCTGTTTTTTGTTTGTCTGGGGCCTCTGGCCATGTGGAATTTGCTGTCTTCTGGACTTGAGTCCAAAGGGTGCACTGTGGTGTAGGATTCGATTTGCCTTACTCCACCCCATAAGGTGAGTCATTCAGTCCTGCCTCCCACGTGGGTACCTAATTAATTCAGGTGGCAGAGCTGTTTACAAGTAAGCTCTGATTCCCCACTAGAAGGGCCTTTACTAGTACATAAGACCGATATACTACCGTTTCAAATATCTTGCAGTTTGCCCAGGGTTGGTTCCTGTAACGGGTAAGTCTGCAGTTCAGCTGCAGTAGCCTTGCTGCTCCCCCGGCTTGGAAACTGGCCAGTGATGTCACAGACTGTGATCTGTGGTCTGAAGGCACTTTTCAGGGGTTCTCCTGCTCATTTCCAAGGGTCGCAACCTTTTGCTAGATAATTGGATTGTCTGTGTGAGACCTGGGAGTGCCCAGCAGGGTTGGGGATTATCTCTGTGTGGTTTCTGAATCTGCTGGCTGGGTATTAGGTTGGAACTTACCGGGGATTTCTCCTTTTGGGGGGATGGGTTATCCCGATTCCTGGGTCCAGAGGCTTCCTAGCGTGTCTGAGATTTGGAAGGGGCATCCTGCCCAGGCATCTTCCATGGTCCCTGTGTAGCTGGGTGAGATTTAGAAGGGGTCGTGCCCTTTTTACAGCATCCTGGAACACTTGCCGCCTTGCGATTGTTGACCCTGAAATCAAAATATGTCCGCGCCAGCCGCCGCCATCTTGGATCCCCCTATGTGGGGTTTTAAAATTGTATTTAAGTAGTTGTCTTAATACTTGAGGTCTTGGCAGCCCTTTAAGCTGTCTTCCTGCAGTGAGTGATACCTGTTCTTACTCTGTTCTTTTTCCAATGACAGTTGTGACATTCCCCAAAGTCATGGGAAATTTAGACTTTGTGATTGAAGGGTGTGAGTCTGGGGAGATGGCAGGAAGGTGGAGAGTGTCCAGAGATGGTGCTTCATGTGGTTGTGAGGTAGTTTTGGAACAGGCTGAAAGTTTTTACTCTCTCTCTTTTTTTTTAAAGGAAAAATTGAAAGCATTTTTAAAAGTCAAGGGTGACATAATTAGACTTGGTTTCTAGAAGATTCCTTTAGAGAGGACTGAGTAGATGGGAGTAAACATTTGAGACAGTGAAAGAAACAAAGAATTTCGTTAAATAAGATGAGTAACTTTGAGAACCTAAATAAAAACAATGAAGATAGGTAACTGTTTGGGGTTGTATGAATTGTATAATTGAGTTTTTCATGTTTCTTTTTTTTCTAATTCTACAGTTACTGCTTTCTTCTTCAAGGAAGGCTCAAGGATTGGTTTAAAGATACCATTATTTGATATCCCTTTTAATATCTTGCTTGTGTTTAGTAAAGGTATACAATGATGGTGAAGCAAGCACATCTTTGCACCTCTACCACACAATACCTTATCTGATGAACCCTGCCTTCCTTTGTTCTAAAAACATCAGCAGCAGGAAACCTTAGGGTTTACTTCACTTAGCATCCTACCACATACTGAGGTTGAAAAGTAAAATAAGGGCAAAAGCCTGCGAAATTGAAAATAGACTCTAGTTAAGAATTTTCTCTCATTTACACATGGTTCAGCTCCAGGCAGGAGAAAAGACCTCCACAATGTCAGTGTTCAACTCATCTTACTGTAGTTTTTTTCTTTCTCTTCATTTATTGATTTAGTAGCAGCTTTTGACTCTGTGATGTCTTAAAAAATTATAGCCTAAGTTTTATAGGAGTAAACATTGATTTTGTTTATGAAATAGGTATCTTTGAAAGACAGTTTGTTCAAGCATAAATCAACAGAAGTTACATCATACTTCATTACTTAAATTGTGCTAAATTGGTGAGGTAATGTCAGAGTTAGCATTCTGGGATGTAAGATATAATAATATGAAAATGATATATGAAAAGACAAAGATCTGAGGATGAGGGCACTTAAAGTTTCCAACCAGTTTGCTTTATACTTTCAACACTGAAAGTATGAGATTACAAAAGACTGGAGCTAAGGCTGTAGCAAGTTTTCCTGGAAAAATATGTCACATTGGGAGGTGATAAGTAGCTTTATCTTGGCAGTGACTCCTGGCTCACTTGGAGTGTATTGTTTAATAGATTTTTCTAAGTGTTTTCCTAATAGGGCATCTTCCTTACAAGCCTCAGTGCCAACAGCCTTATCCTGGATATTACATCTTTCCATTCCATTTACTTAGGGAAGTGAGCTGAGTAGTTTCTAGTCAGTTTGAAGAATGGAATGTTTTCCAAGGAGTTAGGGTTCTGTTATCCTTGTCCTTCCTTTTTATTCCTCTTATTTTCCATTGACTTGGCAATTTGTCTATCCCAAAAGTTTCAAATAACACATCTAAGTTTGTGACTAAACCATACCAACCCATTCCACCTTTCAGAGACCCAGAGCTAAAGAGTTACTCACTGTCTGACTTTTCTATCAGAATTGCTCCTTTTTGTATACTTAAACTTGTAGTGTGTGATCAACTTTTGAATCTTCTCTTTCTCATCTTGTCATCTCAATATCCTACTCTTGTCTTCTCTCTGCAAGGCTGTCCTCACAGTCGTCATAGTAGAGCTTTCCTTATGACATGCTAGACCATCACGGCAGCTCCTCACCACCATCCTTCAGTTCTACACACTTCTGCCTCTCCCATTCCTCCAATCTCCACTTCATCCTGAAGATATGAGAATCATTATGTTACTCTTCTATTAAAAATTAGGGGAGGGGTTTAGTTCAGTGGTAGAATGTTTTTCTAACAAAGGAAAGGTCTAAGGTTTGGCCCTCAGCACTGAAGAAAAAACAAAAAGTCAAAACTTACTGTATCAGGATTGGCTAGATAGCTTAGAAGATTGTTTCCTGAGCACAAGGGCCCGAGTTTGATCTACAGAACCCACACTGAAAACAAAAAGTCAGGTGTGGTGGCATATGCTTTTAATCCCAGCACTGGGAAGGCAGTGGCAGGTGGATTCATGGGTTCCCAGGGTTTGTTGGCCAGAATGATCTCCAGAGACTGAGAGACTCTTTCTGTAGGGAGAGGTTGATTATGCCTGAGGAAAAAACAACTGGGATTGTCTTTAACCCCCCCCCCCATATGCACATGTGTTTGTATGCATGCCTACATACACAGACACACATGTATGCATATGCGTACAGTTGTGCATGTGTGCATGTTTGCAGGTGCATGTACACAATACTGTTGGATTTTTTTGTTTACCAATTCAAGCCAAATACCTAATCCTATGTTTGTTTTATATGTTTTCTTCTGTTTTATGTTTGAATTTACATAACATAAAAGTTAATTCTCTCCCCCCCCCCCTCTCTCTCTCTCTCTCTCTGTGTGTGTGTGTGTGTATCTGTAAGTGTCCATGTCAGCCCACACAAACACAATTCTGGACATATTTTCATCACCACAGTAAGGTAAATAGCTTTTATATTCCTCAATTCTCATTGCATAACATCTCTTTTGTAACTACACTCTTCCTTCACTCTTGTCCTTGACCACCTTTGATCATTTTTCTATCCTTTTACTTTTTCTTTTCCAGATCATGCCCAAAATAGAATCATACAACTGAGTCTAGATTCTTCCCAATATTATAATGAATTTTATATTTATCCTTTTTATTGAACATATCAGTAGTTCATTCTTTTTTACTGCTGGCAAACATTGTTTTATATGGACCACCACATTTTTCTCATTCATTCATTCATTCATTCATTCGTTCATGTGTTTATTCATTCATTGAAAGATACTTTGTTTTATTTTGGGAAAGCTAAATATAAGTTAAATACAAGTGTTTATATATAACTGTTTGTATGAATATGTTTTTATTTCTTTAGAGTTAATACCTTAAAAAAAGAATGACCGGGTCATACAGTACATGCATATTTGACTACAAGAAACTGATAAACATCACTTCTCGGCCTTTTGGCTAAGATCAAGTGTAAGAAACTGACAAACTGTTTTGTTGAGTGATCACACCATTTTAGTTTCAACAGCAATGTATGAGCATTCCTGTTGTTCTACACTCACTAGAACTTTTTAAAAAATGTTAATTGAAATAGCATTTCATTATTTCATTTTCTTCTCCTTCCCCCAGGAAACCCTTCCTTGAACCACCCCCATATCCCTTCCCCAGTTGATAGCCAAAGTTTTCAATGACTCAGAGGCAGAGTTTCAGTCAGTAAAGGTAGGCTTGCTAGTGACTAGTTATAATGGTTCCCATGGCTGGTACATTTTCATCAGAGGAGATGGGAATGGTTCGCTATGGGTGGCTAGCAAATGTAGCCTTCCCAGTTCTACCTTGTGATTTTTGTCCAGTGTTGGTCAGCGACTGCTTATCCGTGAATAGGAATTCATAATTCAAAGAATTTTGGTTGCAGAAGTTCTTTTCAGATGTTTCTATACACATCCAAATCCTAATTATATATATATGCAATATGTTTTGCCAAACACTGGTATTACTTTTAAAGAGTTTTCTTGGGAGTTGATTGGCATACACTTAGTAATATATATTTAAAATTGAAGTGGTTAAACTCCAGTCCATAGGATTACATAGATCCTGACTTAAGAAAAAGAAGAGGAAGAAAACACAATGGTGATTTTAACTTATAAACACACTCATCAAGCTATGCAACCATCAGCAAAATAAGAGGCATTTTCATGGTCTCCAAAAGATTTCTTGTGCCTCTTTGTAATTTCTCCCTCCCACTCTTGAAAACAGTGACTCTTTCCTCACTAATTATCCATTGATCTGCTTTATGTAAGTGTAGATTAGTTTGTGTCTTCTGGATTTTATTAATAATGAAATATGTACATTATGTACCCTTTTGTGTTTGAGTTATTTTATTTCAACATGCATTTCAATGTGTGTTCTAGAATACATTGATTATTTTATTCTGCTATTGATGGGGAGTGTGCAATCACTATAGATACACTTCAGTATATTAATACATTCATCTTGTCATAGCATTTGGATTGTTTTTTCAGCTCCACCTATTACAAAAAAATCCTCTATGGATAGTCAGATATAATTTTTGTTTTTCCAAATGAATTTATTTCTCTTTGCTAAAAATTGAGAATAGGATCACAGATCAAATGATGAGTTGAAGGGGCTGATAGGTTAATATAAGTTAGATTTAGTGAAT
>CAJQZJ010001166.1:628993-699723 GCA_907164525.1 Lophiomys imhausi
TATTCACTAAATCTAACTTATATTAACCTATCAGCCCCTTCAATGAGTATATATTTAACTTTAATTTTTTCCAAGATTTTTTTGTAAAATGATTGTGTCATCTTACTCTCCCATCAGCAGTGGATGAGAAATCCATTTGTTTTCTCTCATTGCAAACTATTGACAGGACTGGTAATCTGTATTTTGAGCTATAATACCCTTCTTACTAATGATAACATGTTTTCTTGTGCTTGTTTATTACCCACATATCTCCTTTCTTTGTTTCTTTTTCTATTTCTTTGTTTTTTTCTTTTTTGGCATTTTAAAAGTCAGATTGCCACAAAGTTGGGAAGAGGTGAGGGGGTGAAGGGTGGGGCTTGAGGGAGGTAAAAAGAAGAATGGCAGGTGAATATACATTGTATGAAATTCTCAAAGAACTGAGAAAATATTACATTAAAAATAATTATTCTTGTCTTATTAGCAAGCTAGTGGAAAATCTAACAAGAACAAGTTCTATACCCATTTTTTCATGTGTGTTGTTTCTTTTCTTGGTATTTATTTTTTTTTAGTTCTTTGTATATTCAAGGTATTAACTCTCTGTCATATGTTTAGGTGGTAAAGGTTCCCCTCCCCGCACCATTTTGTAGGCTGTGTCTTCACTGGAGCAACTGTGTCCTTTGTAGTACAAAATTTTTTTAGTTTCATTTATTAGTTGTTGGTCTTAAATCAAAATCTTGCTCAGAAAGTTCTTTCTTGTTCCAATGAGTTCAAACATTTCCTATTTTCTCCTCTGTTTGATTTAAGGTACCAGATCTTATGGTGAAGTCCATGACCCATTTGGAGTAGAGTTTTGTTCAAGGTGAGACATAAGGATCAAGTTTTATTCTACATGTAGGTCTCCATCTTGACCAGTACCATTTCTTGAAGATGCAGTCTTTTCTCCAACACATATTGCTGGCTCCTTTATTAAAAATCAGGTGGATTTAGGAGTGTGGATTTATATGTGGATCCACATTGATCAATGAACCAATTTTTATTCTACTACCATGCTGTTTTTATTACCAGAGCTCTATGGTACAACTGGAAGTCCGGGATGGTGATGCCTCCAGAAGTTTTGGCTTGTTTGTTTGTTTTGTTTTGTTTAGGATTGTTTTTGGCTCTCCTGGGTCTTTTATATCCATATAAAATTTAAGATTTTTCTTTTATTTTTGTGAAGAATTATATTGGAATTATGATGGAAGCTGCAATGAATGTGCAGATTGCCTTTTTTTTTGGTATGTTTGTTTGTATATAGGAAGGTCACTGATTTTCATGTGCTAATTTTGTATTCTGCTCCTTTGCAGAATGTATTTATCAACTATAGCAGTTTTCTGGTGGAGACTGTAATGTATAGAACCATATTCTTTGCAAATAAAGATACTTTGAATTTTCCCTTTCCTATTGGCATTCCTTTTTATCTCCTTTATTTGTCTGATTGCTCTGGTTAACACTTCAAGTACTATGTATAACAGGAACAAGGAGAGTAGACTTCCTTGCTTTGTCCCTGATTTTAGTGGAAATGGTTTGAGTTTTTCTCTGTTTAAGGTGGTGTTGGCTGTGAGCTTCCTGCCTGTTGCCTTTATTATGTTGAAATATGTCCTCCGTATTCTTAGTCTCTTCAGAATTTTTATCATGAATACATATTGGATTTTATTACAGACCTTTTCTGCATCTAAGGAGATGATCATATGGTTTATGTCATTCAGTCTATGTATTTAGAAATTAATACAATAATTAATATAATTGTATTATTTAATATAAATTAATGAAATACAAAGTAATGTATTTTATCATATTCACCTCTGTTATCCTCTTCTAGTCCTCTCCTCTTCCATCTGAACTTCTTTTTTTCCTTTATTTTTTATTTCTTCAAGTTACATCTCAATCACAGTCCCCTCCCTATTCCCCCTCCAGTCCCACCCTCCCACCCTCAACCCCCCATCCTCTTCCCTTTTTTTTTCTTTTAAGTTTAAGGTATATCTTATTTCCCCCTACAGTTTCTCCTTTCAGTCCAACAAATGGCTCTTTCTCTTATAATAATAAATACAATACAGTACAACAGAGGTAATTAGGCCACAGTTATGAGGGTTATATGGCTTAATGTACATTCCCGATGACCAGTCCATATGTATTTGGTACATGACTTTAACATTCTACTATCTAAATAACATCTCCATGAGTTTAAAGTTCTATATCTGACTCAACATTCATACTAATTGCAACACAATTTTAAAAGTATCTTCTTAGATGTATAACACTCTCTTGACTCCTAAACAACTCAAAATTTAATTATGAGACTTTATCTATCTGTTCTTCAATCACCTCAGAGACCTGAGAGGGATAAATATATCTGATTTTATAGGAAGTACAGGGTCTGCAGCTTCCCAAACTAAGAAATGACATACCAGTGGCTGCCTGGACAGTTCCCATTTTCTCTCCATACATTACAGCATCGCTCTTCAGTCATTTGGCCCCGCTTCTCTGACAGACATTGACTGTAGAGCAGGGGTTATGAAGGACTTACCTACCCTGTCTTGGCAGAGCTAGGCTGTCGACTTATCTGCTTCCAGGTTTTGTCCTTTTTGGACAGTATTCTGTCTCATCTATGTTTATAGCAGCCTTATTTGTAATAGCTAGAAACTGGAAACAACCCAGATGTCCCTCAACCGAAGAATGGGTTAAAAAACTGTGGTACATCTACACAATGGAATATTATTCAGCTATCAGGAACAATGAAATTATGCAATTTGCAGCCAAATGGATGGAACTAGAAAAGCTCATCCTGAGTGAACTAACCCAGACTCAGAAGGACACATATGGTATCTATTCACTTATAGTAGGATTTTAGCTATATAGTAGAAGGTATCGATACTACAACTAACACACCAAAGGGAACTTGGACATAGACTTCTTATTTTTAATTTTTATTTTTTACTTATTTTTTATATATTAGTTATATTTTTTTCTATTTTTTAGTGTTTTTTATCTATTGTATGCTTATTGATTTGTTTGTTTAGTAGTTCTCTCTCCCAGGCAACGAGACACTTTTCACTGATGGTACTGCTTCATAGATCCCCAATGAATGAAGAGGCTCTTGGACCTCATACGACCTCTCAACTGAGATGAGGGACTGTTATATAAGGACACCCCACCCCAGAAAAATGGGATGGAAGGGTTAGGAGGTAAAGAAAAAAAATGAAATGTGATGTTTCAGCCTTTTACTGCTAACTGTCATGAACTGTTTAGGATAATTAAGAAATGCAAACTAATGGTTATGCAAGCTGGTCATTCTGTTAGGTACTATGACAGCCTATTATAGTTACTTGCTAAGCTAATCAGAAATAAACCTGCTAAAAGACATGCAACATCTGCTTACCCTAATATAAGAGATAGATAGGGCCTCTTCAAAAACCTCAAGAGATCTGCAGAATATGGCATTCAAAGATGTTTCTGTAACTTTAGATTTTTTTATATCAAGACATATCAACTCCTGACAGCACCCCCTATTCTCTTCCAAGTAGAAGATGAGCATCGAAGAATCTCCAGTGGGAGATGATTGAATTAGTCGCAAGCCTATCTCTTGGTAGGAAAAGCCCCTTGCTCCAACTGTAGACAGAATACTGTCCATCTGAACTTCTTTATCTTAAGAAAAACATTGTCCTTCTGTTTTTATGTTTTTTTTAAAGGACCCTCCAAGCTTAATTAGGGTAGCATGCATGAGTATGAGTGAAGTTTTATTTTATTTTGTTTTTAAACCAGAACATACAAATTCAGCAGTGGCTCTACTACTGATGAAAAATGACACCTATTACTTCAGCAGTAAGTGCTGGTAGCTCTTCAACTAAATGTGACCATGAGCCGCTTCCCCATACATGAGGGGATTTGGGATTCTGACCAGCTCAATCTTGTCTACATACATACATATTGCTATAGTCTGGGTGAAACCTCACTTTTTTGTTCCAAGGCGCCTCACAGTTATTCCTCGCACAGTTTACTTTCCCAGACAAACTCTCTGATAACTGGTAGCCAAATTAATCTTTCTTTTGTACTTTTGTTTGTATTAACCATTACCCAAAAGCCATCAATATGTGTGTGTTACCATCTATTAAAATACACATTTAGTGGCCAATTTGCTATGTGGGCCTGGTCTTCTGAAGGAACTTATAAGACGTGAAAGTTGTAGTTTACTTTTGCTTCTGTGACTTCCTCATTAGATGTTAAACTCTGACAGAAATGACAGCACAGTATATAATGGGTGCAGATTAAGTATTTCCCAAATGACTAAATGAATGGATCTGCTCCTACATACTAGTTAACAGTATGAACTGCTAAAATTTCTCTGGAAGGAAACTTTCCATATTAATATTCATTAAGATATTCATAATCTTTGACCTTAAAAGAATATATTTGAAAATATGTTACAATGTGATCTTTCAGTTGGGAAATAATTTTTTTTGAGACATGACCTATAATAATGAAATGTCAAATGGGCTGAAAGCATGAATAAGAGAATGATTACAGTAAAATAAAATCCACTCTACCGAATACTAGAGTCAATAAAAATTATTATAAAGAATAGCTGGCATGGAATCTTCTTATAAGCAATTTTTCCTTTAAAAATATTGAAAATGAAGGACTGTATTTTATTTTACACAGTAATGATACTTCTTTAAAAAGTGCTCAAAGCTAGGCTTGATGACTAACACTTGTAATTTTGGCAGGCTGAGGCAGGAGGATTGATGTCAGTTTGAGGCCAACTTGGACTATACACTGGATTCCTCACCAGCTTGGGATGCAGAGTGGGACATTGTGTCAAAAACATTCAACAAACTAAAATAGAAGTACTCAAAAGTGAGAATCTGATACTAATATAGGAATGAACCCTTTAATGCGTATTTCTGTTGATATATTGATGAAATGTGGCTTCATGATGAAGGAAAACACACTAGTTCAACGACTCGCTAAACTACAGAATAAAACCCCAAACAAGCCTAGCAGTTCAGACACTAAATATCCTCCCCCTAAGTATATTTCCATGTATGTTATTTTTTCTTTTTTGTTATACATTTAGCGCACAGAGAAGTGAAAGCACTGTGAAGTGGTGTGCATCCCACAGCAAATGCCTTTATGGCTATTCTCAAAACACTCTCCACTCCCTACCCCTTCTGCCCTACCGAGGAAACATCATCTTCCTTCGTATTATGTTGCTCCTAGTTTATTTTCTAAAGTCTGAAAGTAGGCTTTCTAGGAAGGAAAAAAAAAAACATCCTCTCTTCAAGGCTTCAAGGAGGAAGAAATGGCCCATCTAGGGGAGAGAGTAATTGGAATTCCTGAAACTGAGGTAGTCTCAGCAGGCTTGTGCTGCCCAGAGCAAAAGCCATGTGATTCTCAAAGCCCCAGGAACGCTGGACTCCAAGCACTCACTTCTTAATCAGAATTGAAACTTCGGTGCATGACTTGGTGAGTTAGTTATCAGAGGAAAGAACAACACTGAAGGACTCTTTTGATTCTGGCTAGCTGCAGGTAAATTGGATAGCAGAAAGACCCGTAAGCAAAGCTGACTTCATGGCCACCCCTTCCCTTTTTTTCTTTCTGTTATGGACATCTAGTATGTAGAGAAAAATTAGGCCACCCAAATGATAGACATTAGACTGTCACTAGTCTACTTTGGTGGTAAGGGCTCAGACGATTTAATTCAGTTTTAGAAAAGAGAAGAATGAGACTATTCTTAATGTTAGGAATTTTTCTTACACCATGATAGCTCACTTCTTGACACAACATCTTTCCTCCAGAGGCCCCTAGTTCTTCAATATGAGAAAATAGCTACCTCTCCATGCATACCATGGGATATGCAGAATGATCCAGAAGGAAATGATGTCATGATAAGAGGAATCTAAGATGAAAGGAAGTAGGTGTAGTGTTTAGGGACATTGTCTCTGAGGTCAGACCACTCTGATTGTGATGCAAGGTTTGTTCTATTACAAGTTAATATTAACCTCACTGTGTTGCAAATTTCCTTATCTGAAAAATAAGATGATGATAGAATGACCTCACAATATTGTTTTATTAATTCCATGATTAAATGAAATGATATGTATAAAACTTAGTGTCTAGCACAGAAGTTTTCAATAAATGCTAGAGATAAAAGTACTACAAACTGCAAATGGCTATGTCTTCAGGTTTATGTAGAAAAATTTAACAATCAGAATTAAATGATGCTTTCACAATATATTACAAAAAAGTTTGTGGCATTCCTTACATGGTACAAACATAGTAAGACATATCTTTACAACCATATGCATTCTAAGAAATGCATTTATTGTAATGTGAACATCACAGTATTTCCACAAACGGAATGGCTATGATGTCACTATTAGCAGATACTTGTGGAATCATTACTGTATGTGTAGTCAGTTGTTGACCAAAATGTTGCTCTGAGACATGACTAAAATAGTAGTAGAATAAAGAAAGAGAGAGTTGGGTGAGGTCAAGAGAGTGCAACTCGTGAATACCAAGCACTGTATCTACAAGTGAGTCATATAGTCGGCCCTGAAAAAAAAAAGTTTACAGTTGGATTTCAGGACCAGTTTTCAAAACAGGGCAATACTCTTTCTGCATTTTTTCCTGCACCCAATTGTATCTTAGCAGTGTAATAATGACTTAATGTTTCCAAAACGGAATTTATCACGGTTGCTTCCAAGTGAGTTGTTGCTTCCTGCATTCCTAATAGGTTAAAGACTTGCCTCTATGGTTAAACTCGGGCTCACCGCATTCACCTTTGACCTTCCGCTATTCCATAAAGATGTCTTCTGCATTTCTTAGTGTCCTCATCAGGTCTATCTCCTTTCTCACTGATCCCTCTAGTTCAGTTCCTCACTTTTGGTAAAGTTTTTGCATTACCCTCGGGGTTTTCTTCTGCCCCTTTCCTCCTCTCACCCGGGTTCAATATCTTGAGCATATCCCCTTCAGATGCATAGTCCCCACAGGCAGAGTCAGTCATATTACTTACCTGAAAGCTTTGTGGGATTGCTCAGTGGGTAAGGGCTGAGATACCAAGCCTGATAATCTGGAGTTCAAAGGTCTCACAGGGTAGAAGGAAAGTTGTCCTTAAGGTGTCCTTTGACTTCCACATCCAGGCCATGATATGTGCATATACATACAAATGCACACACACATGCAGTACACTCAAAATTAAAAAAATATTGAAAAGCTTTGAGTGGTTTTTCATTACATTTCAAACCAAGAAAATTCACCTGATAATCATTCTTATTACATGAGACTTCTTCAGCAGCTGTCACAAACACATAGTACTATTCTGTTATTCCCAGGGCTCTATTTTTTTCCTTATTTTCCTATATCTGGATATATGTTCTCTTCCTTTTTTATATTGCACATGACACAGAGTACATTTGCCTTGCAAGGATAAGGAGTTCAGTGAGAAACCAAGAATTTTGCTTCCTGGGAATTCAAAACTCATGGAGTGCTGCCCTCTTTTGGTTGGAACAGCCAAGAGTTCCAACCACCAAATACGGACTCATTCTGCATGACTCATCTTTTCCTTTTGGTTAGAGCTCTCATGGAAACAAACAAGGCAGGGTGAAATAATTCCACTCTCTCTCCCTTTTTTCATTTTAACTGACTTCAAAGATTATTTGTTTAGGGAGATAGAAAGAAGATAAAATCTGTATAGGAAACAGAACTTTCATATAGTTAAGTATAAACTCCAGGAAAGCCAATGGCTACTTTGACCACATCCAGTGTTCCGTGAATCTTCAGACTACCACACTTTTATGTATAAGGTAGGAGCCGGTCAAAACAAATGTTTCCTAAAGGCCCTTTCATATTAAGAACCACTTCCTGACTTAGGGACTGCAGAGGCAAGTACAAGGTTGTTTGTTTTTCATACTGCTATTAAGTATTTGTACAAATAAGAAATTGAGAGGCTGTACTAGAAGGTGAAAATTGCCTTCTTTAGAACTCTTGGGAGTCAAATCATCATTGGCTAGTCTGTTCTTGAAGACCTAGTGGGAATAACACAGTGGATGACTTGAGCCCAGCAAGAATGAGCTCACTTTTTTTTGAGACAGAGTTTCTCTCCAGTGTGGTTCAGAGTTGACCAGTATTTAGACTTTATAACCATCAGCACTTTGCGGGGCTTCACATACTATCTTGTACTAAATAGCAGTTTATTGTCATTTTGGAAGTGGTAGGAAATTCTGTCCGAATTGCAAGCCAAAATTCATTTAATGATTAAAAAAAAATGAATCCCAAGTCAGCAACTCAAATGGATATTTTAAAAATGATCTCCCATTTTAAACCAAGGATGACTGATGAGAGAGACTGACAGGAAGAGTGCTCCAGTGACTGAGGGGCTCTCATATGATAGAAGTGTTCTAGGAGACTATCACTAGCAGTCATTTAATTTACATTTTTTGCCATATAGATTAATGGCAAGCCCAGTTGTCATCAGAGAGACTTCACCAAGAAACTGATGGAAACAGATGCAGAGACCCAGTCAAATATTGGACAGAGCTTGTAGAATCCTGAGGAAGACAGGGAGGAAGGATTATAGGAGACAGAGGGATCAAGGAACACCATAAGAATACCCATAGAATCAACCCACCTGGGCTCATAGGGGCTCACAGAGACTGAACTGACAATCAAAGAGCCTGCATGGGGCCTGCTTCGTCCCTCCACACATATGTTACAGTTGTGTGACTTGGTCTCCCTGTGGGACTCCTATCAGAGAAAGCAGGACCTGTTCCTGACTCTGTTGCCTGCCTTTGGGACCCTTTCCCCTACTGGGTTGTCTAGTCTAGTCTTATTAGGAGAGGAGGTGCCTAGCCTTACTGCAACTTGATATGCTATGACTAGTTGATATCCATGGGAAGCCTCCCCTTTTCTGAAGAGAATGGGAGGAGGAGGAGGAGTGGATGGCTAGGGAAGAGGAGGAGAGGGAGAGACTGGGAGAAGAGTAGGGAGGGGAAACTTCTGTGGGAATGTAAAAAAAATAAGAAACAAAAATGTTCTAGGGCTGTTGATTTTAGAATGCTCTGTCTTTGCTGTGAATCTCACTGAACATCAGTGGATACAAAGACAATGACAGTAGGCAGGCACACACTATTAATAACAGGAAAGCTCAGTTGAGAGTAGCCTTGAGCTTTATCTCACATGTCCATAAAATCCAGCTTCCATGGACCTGAAAGGGAAAGGCATTCCAAAACTGAAACTCAGCGGGTGACAGGAAGCCCCACACCTCTTGGAGGAGGATAGGTTTGTGGGCTGGTGCTTGATGTGATCTTGGCACTATTTTTGATCAAGAGCTAATGTTAGCAGAAGGGTCAGGTGTCAGTCATGAGAAGAGCTGCTCACCACTGTCCTGAGAAGGTCAACAGATCCCTGCCCCTTCCTTTTGAAACGTGATCTGGGGTCCACAAACAGCCACACCAAGTTGGATCGCTGCCATGTGCTCTAAATTGGGTTAAAGAGGTTGACTTTGTGCCAAGACTTGATACAGGATGCAGCTTGAAATGCTCAGCTGGGGAGGGCTTTGGGGCTTCTTTTCCATTTCAATAATGCTATTTGAGGAGATAGGATTGTGTAGGGACATCAAAGAGCAAATTGAGTGTGATTTGTCATGCACTGAGCAGAGAGGATCCAGAAATGCCTGAACGTTCTCGCTTTCAATTATAGTTCCTGTAGATTACTTGTAGGTGGTATTGCCTTTAAAAGAGGTTGGCCTCCTAAAACATTATACATGTAAACTTTGTAGAAAGGTTCATCTGAAACAAAGGAAATCAGGCTTCCAGGCAAGGACATGAATGCATGTAAAAGTACAGTTTCTTTTATCTGCATGGGAGTTTGCAAGCACCTTGCTAGAACCGAAAAGAAAACCATCTGGTGTATCCAAGAATTTCAGTCTCCAGAGAACAGGATCATAAACAATCAATCCTCCACAGGCTTGCTAGTGTTTTAGTTTGAGTAGAGCTTTCCCACAGCCCTGATCTAATTGTTTTAGTCTTTTTACTTTTCAAAAGATTTCACAAGTTGGATTTTCTAATCCAGGGTTTTTGTGTATTAGGGAAAAGTCTACCCCATTATTTTGGCAATGTGGTAGAAGAACAATGCATTATTTCAAGTGTCTTGACTAATGAATTTTCATTATATATCTATATATATATATACACACACAGGCAGATTAATAGTATGTTTTGAAGAGAAAGAGTATTATTCCAGTTTTCTGATGGGAAAATGAGACAGAGTAACAAGTTCAAGGTCCCATGTCCCCATTACTATTGCCTTCTAAACATGATCCAGATTTTGTGAGTCCCAGTTGAATAATATTTTTCTTCTCACAGTTACTTTAATTAGATGTTTATTTTCTTTTAAGCATGGCTAGCAAGCATGTCTCTGGATTAAAGATAGAGCATCCAGCCTCTGACCGGTTGACCAAGTAAGATCTAACACCTGAGACACTGGTTAAGTTTCACGAGATTAGATTTCTTTTCTTCTTTAATCTCTCCTGTCTTCCATTAGCAAAAATGTTCACTATCAATCTACTTTTTAGGAAAAGAATTCAGAAACTAGAACATATTTGTTTGGAAGAGTGAAAGAGACTGCTTGCAAAAGTCACGTCATTGAAGACTGAGTAAAGAATGCCCAGAAAACTGAACAAGAGAGCATGTGGGTAGCTTTGGGAGCAGAAGGCAAAGGCTTGTGTCTCTTACCAAGAAGGAAGGCTTTTACTGGTCCAGGCAGGGATACCTAAGGTGATTCTAAGTGTTCAGGCTAGGTTAGTGAATAGCTGCTTGCTGCACCTAGAATTGTCATTCATGGAGGCAGTGTAGATAGGCCTTCTTATCTTTATCCTAGGGTATCTTCTTTGTTCAAGCAATAACTTGAAATGAATCTAGCATATCTGGTAATGATTTGAAGGGGAGTTTAGGTGGGAAAGAGAATGGTTTAAACCATGGGAAAGCTTACTCCAACCTGGTTTCTACTTATCTCTGAGGCTGACCAGATAGCCAATGTAGCCTCAATAAATGTTGATAATTATGTTATAATGTTTCCCCATCACAGTTTCAGAAAGAACTGACCATGGAACCTCAGGCTTTAAAAATTTTTCATTATAATATTATAGACTCTTCTCTTTTAATCTGTACATATAGGAGTGTTGTTATTAGTGTGATTTATGTTGGCACATAATGCCATGTGTGGCAATTATCTTCACTGCTGTATGAATACACTGATTCTTGCTGAGTCATTTGTGTGGGAACAGCATGTGCCCTGGATTTTAGTGGACCCACACAAAAGTCTCTCCCAGTCTTTGAAAAGGCTGACTTCAACTAGTTCAATGTTAAAAACTATAGTGCTTCAAAGTAATAAAATGATCCAAAGAAGCACACGAAATACTTAAAGCTAATGTCTGTCTCTTCCTTTGAGAGTTGAGGCTTCCCTGTTACAGATCAAGTATGGGCAGCTTGGTGAGACTCTGTTTATAACTTTAACTTTTACCAAATCCACAGGCAGAGCAGGCCATTGCACCCTTAGCTTGAGAGTGAATCCAAGTTTTGTTTAGTGGTAGTATTCTTAGCAGCTCCTTTTTAAAAATATAGTTCTTCCTTTACTGTGTAGTTCAAGCTTTTCCCAGGCTGGTCTCGCAATCCCTGATAAGTCTGCAGCTAATAAGGAGCCAGCCTGTCCATTCAGGGATGCTAAATCTCCTATTCAGCAGGCTTCCACTACTGTAGCAAAGTGGGCAGGAGGCACGGTCCACGGTCCACAGACCTTAGACAGCTGTTTCTTTACCCTCCAGAGTTGGTCAAACCTTGCCAAAAGAGATCTTGAAGTTTGTTTTTATATTGTGGCTTCAAAATTATTGGATAGTCCCCAGAAACTGTTTTGGAACAAGAGAGGAAGATCTCAGTGAATTAAAAAAAAAAACACTTAATGTTTCTTAATATATTCATATCAACTCAAAAGAACCAAATATGGTTATATTTTATAAAGTCTTATTCTGTTTGTTATTTCTCCTTTTATAAATGTAACATTTGAATAGCTGACTTCCTAAGAAAGGATCCTGAGTTTTTATTGTTGTCTGGGTCCGCATAGGCTTTTACGTTACCTAGTTTAAAGCTATAACAGAAGGTGGTGGAGATCAGTAAGAGTGAGCGAGTTCTTTTTCCAGCTTTGCCATAAGAACTCTGTGACTTTGTACAAATTGTCTTAGGTTCAGGGCGCATGGGAGGAGGATTCAGGACCTACTGCAGCAGCTTTCCTGTGTTACATTTGGTGAGGTTTACTGTTTCTTGAATCCCAGGAGAGATCTCATTTAGACTTGCATTCAAAAACACCATATCAGAATATATGTTATTCCATTATTCATCTGTTAGAGGACTCAAGAATACAATATGTAGCAAGTTGTGTGTAAAAGACACATCAGCATAAGATAGGATGGGCCCATCCCTATCTTGGAGATTTGAACACACTATTTTGTTACTGTTGCATATGTACAAGATATATGGTGAACTTTTAGGGGTGGTGGGGAAGTTCTTTTTGTCTTTGAGTAGAAGCATTAGCCCAGAGGAAAACTTCCTGCTCAGCTATAGCTTCTGTTTTCCCAGAGCTATACTGTACCAATGCTTTTCTACCTCCTACAAAACCCAAGCAGCACCAGGAGGGCTCCAGCCTTTTTGTCCAACCAGAGTTCATCACGTAGTCCCCACCAAAGTGGCTGCAGTCCACGCTCTACCAGGGAGTCCCTTTTCCCCCATAGACAATTTCCTCATCTCCTTATTTCAAACCCTTCCTCCTTTCCTCTCACTATAGGATGTTACTTTCTCACAGACTTAGTGAAAAAAAATAGAGATGTGCTCCATTAGATTAAATGTGCATTTTCACTTGGAAACATTGCTTTCAGTAGAGTACACTCTTAGACTTTTTGTCAGAAGGATGTTTCTTCAAGGTGCTGGTGAGAGATTACTCAGTGGCAACCCTGGTAACCAAAATAAAAGTAGCACACTCTTCTAACAAGTCGAACAATTTCAAAGAAAATGCTGTGTTAAATGAAGTGGAAAAGGAACATGCATATTTTTGTCCAATGTTTTATTATATTTTTAACAAGGTCAAATATCTGTCAAAAAGAAAAACTTTTGGTAGTTGATAAAATTCATTAGAAAGTAGAAAGTCATTTAAAAATTGTATGTACACTTTGTGTGTGTATATATGTGTGTTTACACACATGTACTGTTGTACTCAGAGGCCAAAGGCTGATGTTAGGAGCCCAATTGCTCCCCATCTCATTTTGTGAGACAGAATATCTCACTGAACCTGAGTATTGCAAGTCAGGTAGTCTAGCTGCCCATTGAGCTCCTGGATGTCCCTGTTTCTATCTCCCTGAGCTGGAACTGAGTGATACATCCACTCCCACATCCAATTTTTATATGGGTGTTGGGGATCTAAACTCAGGTTCTCATACTTTTTGGCAGGTGCTTTCCATGTCTCCAGCCTCTCATATTTGAAAATTTAACTCATAAAAACTCTGAGAAATAAGCACAGAGTATATATTTTATGACTAAAAAAATCATCCTCCAGACAATGAACAGTTCTCCATTCTTAGATAGAATGGGTATATTCACAATATTTAAAAAAAAATGAGATGAGATCTAAATGAGATGAGATCTAGAAAACTGTTGGTAAAATTATAGCAAGAACTGGAGGGCTCTAGGCATCTTTGAGAAGCCCCCTAAACTCCCAAAGAATGCAAAATGCCCTCTAGATGGAGCACAAGGCTTTACTTTGTGAGAATAAGTATTCTTATTTTTGTGAAAGTAACATCACAACTTCATGTTAAAGAGAAAATAATATAAAGAAATGCATTTTAGTCATGACATACATTGCTGTGAATTCTACCTTTGGATGAGAAAAATGATATAATTTTGTGATGTAATTTATTCTTGTAAGTACTAAAGTGGAATGTATTTGTGTTTTGACTTTCTATGAGAGGTCTATGGGTTCCAGAGCCTTGTGGTTTCACATGCAAAAGCTGGGGAAACTACAAGTGCCTGCAAAGGAGTCAGCTACTCCTGAGAAGGAAGGTTGTTGCAAATTGGGATTACAGCTGTGAGGGAAGGTCCTTTTGCCTTGTCGGAGACATTTCCAAAGGTGGCTTCAGGGTGTCCCTGTCACATTTGTGAGTATGAAACATAGCCAGTTGATGTCACCCATTGCATCATTCTCATTTTATGAAAGAAACTGAGACCAAGTAAGGTGCCTCCTTCTCTTTCCTTTGTGAAGCTGGTGGTGTTGACCATAATAAAGCAGCAGTGTGGTTAATCTTTGTTGCTTAAATTGTCCTTTCCCAACATCACTGATTTTTTTTTTTTGAATTGTGTTCCTCCAAGTACATGGAGTCTTGGAAAGCTAATAAAGGAAACTGAGGAGTCCCAGAAAACTTCTATGTATAACCAAACATTAGGCATGTGACCAATTAGTCACTTGGAGATTTTAACTGTTCAACAGTTTGTAAGGAAAATGAAGCCATTGAAATTCCTTACCTTAAGTGATAACGTAGGATCCAAGTCACCCGTCTAATTGTCCTCATAGTTCTGGGGAATTCTCCAATAATTTTTAAAAACAATTTCTCTTTGTTCTTAAACTGGCCAAAGTTAATGTCTGATATTTTTGTAACCAGAGTATTCAAGTATTTCCCACATCTGCCACATTCTCCAACCATGAAGCAAGATTCTTACATTGCAATTTTAAAGCATTCAGAAAGTCACTCTAAGCCACCAGGAACAATTCAAGACTAAGTCACATGGAAAAAGCTGAGCATTCTTTTCCAGTAACCCTAATACGAAACAACCACAGTATTGTGTTCTGCATCTTTTTAACACAATAGTTAAAACTAGCTGAGAACATAATCATAATAAATATTTGTTGAATAAAAAGAAAAGTTTTATATTATATGACATTATACCAGAGAATATGCTAAAATCATATCTCAGTATAGCTTTTATGCTGATTCTTTTCTGATTATATAGATAATATATATGTTGGCCAGTTGTTTCCCTAGATCTTAAAAACCATGTGAAATGAATAAACTGTAGTATGTTTTCCTGTTGAAATGAGATAAAAACAAACTCCAGGCTGGCAAAATACTACAAGCAAGAAGCCATAGAAAAATACGATGTCTGAGTCAGATTAAAATAATGAGAAATAATGAGGTATGGAATATATTTTTTCCTCTTTCAAATCATTCTCATAAACATCTGGGTTAACTGCTATTTAGAAAATATGTTACAAAACCTCATATTTTCTTTTTAGCATCATTTCTTTTTGTGTATTCAGAAAGAGGACTTTTCCTTCCTTTGAAGAATTAAGAGTGCAAAATTTACAAAGAAGTTTGATATTTGTAAGTTTCTTTGCCTATATTATAACCAGTTTGTGGACTACCACAGCACTGGGACTTATGAACTGATGGGTCTCCTGTATTAACAATGAACTCTCCTAGAAGCTATCAAACCACTCATTCTTAATGACATTTCAAGAGAGAGTTTGCAATTTGACCCAGCTTGGCAAGGCGGGGCAGGAAAGTACAGAACCCCAACGTAGACACCGACTTCCAAAAGTGGCCAGCAGAGGGATCCTCTGTGCTTGCACCAAATGACTTTTAAATGAGCAATACCTGGCACAAGCGAGAAATTAATTACCTTATGAAATATCAGCTTAGGCTATGGGGAAATCAGTTTTCTGAACATAAGCTTTGTTGAATAAAAATAAAATAGAAAGATTGGTTACATGAACAAAGTTTATGCAACTTTGTTGAGTACTTGACTTACGAATGTACTGTCTTTGAATGAATGGCATGATGTTCAATACTTAGAGAAAAGCGTAAGTAAAAATTCATCAGGTGGTGAGGTCCGCTCAAGTCAGATTTCGATATATACAATAATCTATGGAGGCTCTTTAAGTGGGTTACAGTGATGTTCTGGGTCCAGCGTTTATTGGCTCCTGAGTGTTGATTACTAAATTTGTAGGAATTTTATGAGCCAGTTGCAATTGTGTTGTAGCTCAAAGTTGTCAGGAATGTGAAGATTTATATCGTAGGACCCTGAAGATGATGCATATTTTGGCCCGTTACTTTGCCTAATGTCAGCTGCTAAGTATTTTGCAGCATACCATTGGGCATAAAAATAAAAAGGTTTGTGTGTGGGGGGTGTACCTTTAACATCTACTGTCACAAGTTCTCTTGATTGTTCTTGGTTATCCTGCCCGCACCAGATGTCAGCATAGTTGCCTTTGAAAGTTGACTCCAACCTTTCACATGTTCATAGATCCAGTTGGGTCTTTCTCCACTACTGAGGCAACTGGGGGCTGGAGGTGGAAACTCATGTGCAGGGCAAATTGTGGTGATGAGGTGGAGAGTGGAGAGATCTTGATGTGCCCATGAGTACTGATCTGCATTTGCTGTCTCTCTGCATTTTCCTGACCTACTTAGTCCTCTCTGATCATTGACAGGGTGTGGCAAATTATTTTTCCCAGGTTAACTTGTGCTTCAGTACAATCTTTTAAAATACTACCACCTTTTAGTGACACACTTCGTATGGCCCCGGACATAGTTGATGTACTAATAGTGTTATTCATAAATGGAGTGGGATTTCAGATTTATTAACACCACACCCAGGCATGCAATAGTTTTCTTTGTTTATTTGATCTTAGAGCAATGTCCTCTGTTCTGTTTGAAAGACTTAGACAAATGTCTTTTAGTATTCCAGTCCTTTTCCTTGCTGGTATGTAGATGTGATGGTTGGAGGTGGCTCACTTGTGTTTGCATCTAAGAGGTAGAATCTTAGGTCTGGGTGTGTCATTCCCTGGAGGTGTGCCACGTCAGTGGCTGGTCTCAGAGTAGAGTCTCATAGTTAAATTTTGAGTTGTTTAGGAATCAAGAGGGTGTTCTGGATCTAAGAAGATGTTTTTAAAATTGTGATGCAAGTTAGTATGAAAGCTGAGTTAGATATAGAACTTTAAACTCATGGAGATGGTTAGATACTAGAATGTTAAAGTCAGGGGCCAAATACATATGGACTGGACATTGGGAATGTATGCTAAGCCATATAACTCTCATAATTGTGGCGTATTTATTTCTGTTGTTTTGTATAGTATTTACTGTTATAAGAGAAGGAACCATTTGTTGGACTGAAAGGGGGAGCTGTTGGGGGGAAGAGGGTGGAAGGGTGGGACAGGAGGGGGGAGTAGGGAAGAGATTGTGACTGAAATGTAACTTGAAGAAATAAAAAATAAAGTATATATAAAAAAGAAGTATGGCTATATGCCTGGCTTATTGTCTTCTTTAAAACAAACTAACAATCCAGTTTTCTATGTTTGAAGCTGACTATAATTGGAATCTCACAGGTGACACAGTGGCACAGCTGCTTGTTAATGTGTACTTGCCTTTCTGAACACCCTGGGTTTAGTACTCCTTAGGAGATTTCTGCCTCCTCAAAATGGTTCCCTCTTGAGCATCCTCTCCTGTACCTTCAGCACCTTACTCTTTATGAAGCCATTTCTGTTAGTTTACTAACCTCTTGAAGTCACATGGAATGGTGCATACAATGCCAGTACTCTGGAGGCTGAGACAAGAGGATTTCATTATCGAGGCCAGCAGTGTCAATCTACATAGTGAGTTTCAGGCTAGCCTTGCCTCATAATGAGGATCCTCTTCCTCCACAACAAAACATCTGACCAGCCAACCAAACCAAAACTAACCAACTAACCAACCAAACAACCAACCAACCACACAAACAGAAATCAACAAAAGATACCTATATCCCTTTATATCAGTGGTTGCCAACCTTCCTAATGCTGTGACCCTTTAATACAGTTCATCATGTGGTGGTGACCCCCAACCATAAAATAACTTTTGTTGCTACTTCATAACTGTAATTTTGCTACTGTAATGAATTGTAATGTAAATATCTGATATTTCTGATGGTCTTAGGCAGCCCCTGTGAAAGGGTTTTTGACCCCCCAAGGGTTGAGAAATGCTGCTTTACACGAGTAAAACAACTCACGGTGTGTTTCTCATTATCCAAACTTGCCTTTTATCCAAGGTCTATTGCAATTAATGACATTATCACCCATTCAGTTGGTCATCTCAGAAAACATCACGTTGTGTGGTTTTTCCACCTCTAAGAACCACATTTGTTTATATAGCAAATTCTATTTATTTATAAGTATTTCTTGAGCAGTAGCTTTCCTCGGGCTGTACATTTTCTAACCTAGAGCAAATTGCTCTCATCTTTTATGTACTTTTGTGATGCGTATTTTCCTTAGTTTACTGGTTTTTCTCCTGGAATACAGACTGTCTTTTAAAGTGGAAAGCAATATGTGCCTGTGTGTAAATATCTCAGTGTGTTCATCTTTGTACAGGTATGCATACATACTCCTCTCTTGCTTCTTGACTTCATATTCTCCACTAGCTTAGGGTTTTAGTTTGTTTTTTTGAGGTAAAGTCCAGGAGTTTTGGAATAGCACAAAGGATTTGAACAGCCTCACTTTGCCACACTCACATTCTAGCCTCTCCCTCACCCATTCTGCACCAGCCACACTAGGTCCTTCAGTTCCTTAAGTCTTTTTGTAATCCTTTATTTTCAGTCATCCACATAAGCATTTTTTTTCCTGCTTGGTAGACCTGAGCTTAAATTAAGTATCACCTTCCAGATTTTCATTTTCCCCAACTGTCTCAGAGCTCCTTGACTCTCCTTGATCACACCCCCCGCAATTGCACTTCTGTAATTACTTTTAGGATGGTTTTTAATGGAACTTACATTATGGGATTACCTTTGGGGAGAGGGGCTGTCTTTTTCTTCTCTCTCATTTCTTTGTCTAGCACTGTAATTCCTACTGATTTAGCTTTGCAGGTGATTTATATGTCTTAGTCTTTGATGTTTCATGTCTTATAACATAGTGTCTTAAGGAATAGTAATAATCTGAGAACTTATATTAATAATTGTTTATTATTTTATGACTGGATGACTTTTCCTAGCCATCTGCTTCTAGGAATTTCTGTCCTTTCTTACCTATATGAAGAGCTAAGGAATTTAGCTTAACTAGTAAGCTACGTGTTAGATTATAAAGCACAGAGCATAAAGGCACCAGAGAGCCATTCTCCCCTCGCCTTTTAATTTTTATTTTATTTTAAATCTTATTTCTTTCTCCCCTAGTCTTCACCCACAGATCTGCTCCCCCTCCATTTCCTCTCCATGAAAGAAGAGGACTCCAAGAGATGACAGCCAAACAGGACAAAACAAGGTATGTATTGTATAAGAGAGGAATCTAAACAAACAAACAAACAACAACAACAGCCCCCTCCCACACACAGTATGAATTGGACCTGGGAACAGGAGATAAAAGAGAAAAAAAATTCAAGATTATAATATAATTACATCCTTCCCCTCCTTCCCTTCCCTTCCCTCCCTCCAACCTTTCTTAAGTACCTCCTTGCAATCTCTCAAGTTCACATATGCTTAGTTATGTGTGTGTGTCTGTGCATGTGCATGTGTGTGTGAGTACATGTGTGCATGCATGTTCATGAACATATGTGTGTGTAGGTGTGCATATGTGTGTGTGCACATGTACATTCATGAACATATGAGTGTGTGTGATCATGAGTGTGAGTGGATGCATGTGTGTATGTATATGTTGTATGTTCGTGTATGTACATGTATGAGTGTGTGCATGTGTACGCTTGCATGTGCATACTGTGATCAGGGAATGGAGGAGAAGGTACCTTCAGAAGGGATTAATACAGGTTTTACATAATCTTGAGTAGTTCTTGTTATAAATATACTTGCCTTAACTCTCAGTTTTCTCTGGCTTCCTGTCTTGCCTTGCTATTTGATTTTCTACATTCATTTCTGCCTTTTTGAGCCTATCTCCCAAGAGGACCTTACTACAGTTAATTTTGCTTAGGCTTTCAGCCTAAAGATTTGTAAGATATTTATCTTACCTCTTTCAAAAATAAGGTTGTTTTGTTACAGCAACAGAAAATTGACTAAGATATACTCCTTAGGAGTGGTTCATTTTATTAGGTAGGATTCTACAGAGAAATACAGTCCACAGGACATATAGATACTCATCTCTATAAATAATGTATATAATAAATAGCTACATATGAAATTGGCTCATGGAATCTGAGAAATCCACAAGCTGCAGTTAACATCTGGAGATCCTAGAAAGCCAATAGTCCTATTCTAGTGTGAAACTGAATCGGCAGGAAGAGAAAAACTGTTTGCTTTTGCTTTAATGTAACTATATAGAGAGAGCACATTTTTTACAATTTGATTTTTTTTTTGTCTTTAGGTCCTCAGTGGATTAGATGAGGCCTACCTGGACTGGGAAGGGCAATGTGCTTTAACCCATTCACTGATTTTATGCTAATGTCATCCAGAAAGAGCTTCACAGAAAACCTACAAAAGCAGGGCCTACAACCTTAGGACAATAAATAATTTTTTGTCTCTCTGATTTATATTACTGTATCTGAGAAAGATATAGACCACTTCTAGGACTACCGCTGTGTTCATTTGATTGAGAACCAAGTGTCTATATTGGTGGACAGAGGACATGAGTTCTCTTTTGTTACTATAACAAATAACCATGACTTAGTGACTTAACCTAACACAACTACAACTGATTGGCCTGGGTATCTGAAGTCTGAGGTGGGTTTCACTGGGCTAACAACCACACATGGGTGAGACTGCTTTCCTTTCTGAAGTGCCAGAAGAAAATCTATTCCTTTGGCTTTTATGGTTTCTGGAGGCTTTCTTCTCCCTCCTTCAGTGTTTGAGTCTGACTCTTTTCTGTACTTACCGTCTTTACAGTGGGGCCACAGGCATTCTGTAGGGTAATCTTCTGATCGAGAAAGCACAACCTCATCTTTAAAAACCGTGTTTCATGTGCAACGACTTTCCTAGCTTCTGAGAATGAGGACATAGGCATCTTTTCCCAGGGGTTAATGAGAGAACAGCACATCTCTTCAGGAGGGGGTCTTGAAGTGTTGTCAGTGGACCAGAGGTTGTGAGTTGGAGGAACTACTTTGTATAAGGAACCTAGAAAGAGTAGGAAAACTAAACAACATGTCCACATCATCTTTCCAAACAATCAGCTTCTTCTCTGCAGTGGGCAGGATGCAGTTAGTTTTCTTCACCTTCTCCTTCTCTGTTTTTCAGAGGGTTTTTTATCAATACCACTGTATTTATAATTTGCCCACATTCCTTTCCCCTCTACTACTATTTCCCTAAAGCCAGATTTTTTTTTTCATTATCAAAATGCAGATGCCTAATGTCCTCGGACTCAATCAGAGAACATGAACTATAGAGGAGGTGTGTTTGGGAATCTGCACATCTGATATGCTCCCTAGGTAATTCCTGTACACACCAGTTAGAGAACTGCTACTGTGTTCTAAGTAAAGTTGATAAACTTATCTTGTTAGAAGAGAATAATGAAGGAAAGCTTCTAAGGGAACTAGGACATTCTCACTACAGCTTTTGGGAGATAGTGATAACAATTTTGTATGTAACTTGGTAAGCATCTAATTTAAGCCTGGAGTAGAGAAGAGGTCAGGTCAAGATAAGGAATACACTCTTGGGGTTTGATCAATTGTTATTGGAATCTCAAATCACAACGAGGAACTTGGCGTCTTTTGTTGTTTTCATACTGATCTGTGGTCTGCTGAAATTCATAATAATACCATATCTCGAAAAAAAATTTGATAGCAACCTTTTCATTTCAGAGGGAGTGTTAGATTAAACTTACACATGACACTATTCAGTGGTTACAATTGCTACTATCATAAGCTAGCTTGTTGATGTTTGAATTGGAGTCTTAGTATGATAGGAAACCATCCAATCATGGCACAGAGGAATCTGAAAACAACAAAAATGAGTTGTTTTGCTATGTTTAAAAAAAACTATTTTACAATTATTTGTTTTGAGTAATTTCACTTGTAAATAAGCTGAAAAGGAAAGTTCTAATTAAGCTGATGATAAAACCCCAAATATTTGAAATACATGAAAAGAAAAACCTGTCTTTATGATTGGTGTTTTTTTGTTTTTTGTTTTTTTTTTGGTAATATGGTAGTTTATATGATCTTAGAATTTACTAGTTTTAAAATAGTTGGCGGTTATAAAATAGGTAAGCACAAAAACCACTTGATGCTTACAGATAAATGTAAGGGACATTATCAGAAGCCAATGCCAAAGCAAGAAGAGAATTGGACTTTCTTTGATTTGAATTTAAGATTTGAATTCAGACTCTCTGGTCTAGAAACCTTTAAGCTAAGAAATCAATATGAAACTCCAAGGAACATGTGGTAGCAGTAGATACATCATCACCATCATCATCACCATTCTCCTCCTCATCATCACCATCTTCATCATCATCATCACCATTCTCATTATCATCACCATCATCATCATTATTATTATTTGGTGGGGGGAAATCCTTAACTCTGGTGCTCAAAGGGTTCTCATAGAAAATGCCCTGTCAACCATATATACAACACACAAAACTGTAAAATCCTAATGTAGTCCATCTTGAGAAAAGCAAACTCTACCATCGGTAGGATCAAAACCATCACTGTTGCTCTTCAAGAATTAAAATGCTTTCTCTCTGAAGTTTTTTCTTTTTATTGTTTTTTTTTATTTTGTCAATTTTGCATCATGCACCCTGTTTCCTCTATTCACCCATCTCCCCTCAGACCCACCTTCCACCCTTGAAACCTCGTCCAACATTAAAAAAAAGTCTCCTTGTGGAAGCTGTAGTGTGTCTTGGTGTGTCCCACAATATTCCATTTTGTCCACAACTTTTTTTTTTTTTTTTTTTTTTTTGCTGGAAAACGTTCTTTATAATGATTCCTTGGTCTGGTACGAGGCCTCTGGCTTCTGCTACTTTGTTAATACTGGAACCTCACTGGGACTCCTCTCAGATATCTTGTTATTGTCCTGTGTCATGGAGATCCTGTGGTTTTAGATCTGTGAAACTGGCCTCTTCATGAACTCCAGCAGTTCATCCATGGGGTGGATGTTGGAGTGGGACAACTCAAAGCCTTGGTTCTGCACCTACAACCCCACATCCAAGGCCAGTTCTACTGTGCTACCCATGTAAGGAGAAGGGCCTATTCTCCTGAGTGCTACAGCAGGTAAGGGGCTGGGTCAGACTCCTCCTCTCATGAGCCCATCAGGGCCAACTCTCCCACCTGCTACCTGTGTCAAGGGCATCAAGATTGGAGGGGATCTCTCTCTCACCAACACCACTGAAAAGCAGACAAAAGGCAGGGCTGGCTCTCCTACACTTATTCCTTAGGAGCTAGCTCACCTATATCCCCTACATCCAGGGACAGACAGGGTTCTTCTAGTCTCTGGATTGCTTCCTGTCCTGGGAGCCCATCTGGTGCTTGCTTGGTGGCCATCACAGGCTAGCTCCCTGTCCTGGGCCCATGGCAACAAACTGGGGTTGGTCTCTGGCTTGATTTTTTCCAGAAATATTAGGCTACTTTCATTCAGATGTTCATAGGTCAGAACACTGAATGTAGACATAGCCTATCTCCTCTCTGCCACCTACTGATGCACATGTGAAATAGTACATTTGCAAAGCCTCTAGGGGACAGTCTCTCAGAAGTTTTAAAGTAGTTGCACATAAATGTTGATGATACAAGTAGGGAATCACAGATATGAGAAACTAACTCCCTCACACAGTGCTTTTGATAGTATAAATGTAATGTGTGGTACTAGTTTAGAAAACACAAGAGCTACATAAGTTAGATGTTGACAACAGAAAGCTAATAGGAGAAATATCACTTCTTTCTCCATTGGGTAGTGCAAACTAACCGCTCCACAGCAATCTGGAAGATGAATGTCCTTAGAAACTCTAGAGTAGGGAAGGAAGATGGCGGCGTCCTACACTGACGCATTTTGAACGCGGGGAAAAAAGAGCCATAAAAAACACAGAGTTATTGGGCACTGTGCAAAAACCGGAGGGGCTAGACCCCCTTGGGAACACTCACAGCTCCCAAGGGACTGTTAAAAGTCCCAGGGTAAGGCTCTCTCCCCATCTCTGGCAGACACGGAAGCCACTAAACCCGGGATTCGGGAACTCCCAATTGGAGAGGCGCCTGGTAAGATCTACCCCAACTCACAGCAGGCAGAATCAGAGGCCACTTGGCGATAGTTCACTAGCCTATTGGACTCCCCACAACTCAGGTAGAACTTATACCCACTTAAAATATTTTGCGAGATAGTGGAAGTCTTAGCAAGGAACAAACAGGGGGCTCAGCGGGTGGTCCGCAGCCGCTCGTGAAGCGGAGGGCAGGAGGTTCCGACAGAGCGCGGGAAACCGGGAACACAAAGGCAGGTAGGAGGGGCCGAATCCCGTGCACTGACGAGAGCGCAGCTGGGAAGGGAGCACGGCTGGCAGGGCCAAATCCCCACGAACCAATGGCAGGACAACTGGGGAGAGAGTCAGGTGTGGGCTGGGCCAGGGATCCGCGCATCCACGGCTGAGCTGCTGGGGCGAGAGGTCCACTCAGGTGGCCGGGGGATCTGGGGCTCTGTGCACCCATGGCCGAGCAGCCAGGGGGGGAGACCCGCGGCTGCACAGACAGGGAGGGAATCAGACACAGAGGCCAGACCTGTGGCGAGAAGCCTAGTGAGAAACCAGAAATCGGGACCATAGCTGTATTCTGGAAAATCCAGACATATTAGGTGTGGAGCCAGACCCTGTCAGCCTCCGTGATGACAAACAAAGCCCACAGAATCTGTGCCTGGGCAAACAGGTCCACACCATCAGAACCATTACAGGCTGATAACTCAGAGTGCAACATAGAGAAGTCTGAATTGGGAGCAGTGAAACAATTCCAGTCCATTACTCACAACCTGGGAATAGGCTACTCCAGCTCACAGTGCCTCAGGCGAATAAAACCACAGTGACCCTGAAATCCCCCTGTAAGCAACGACAGATAGCCAAGTAACTCGTCCCCTGTACCAAAGCATCCACTGTGGATCCAAGCACAGAAAACGACAAGAAAAGACAGCTAAACGCACACAATGGCCAAAGGTAAAAAAAAAAAAAAATAGAAATCAAGGAAATATGACTCCAACAAAGCAGAATCATCCTAGCTCATCCAATTCAGATGACCACACACAAACAGAAACACATGAAAAGGTTGACAATTCTGCATTATGGAAAGTGATAGAGTCACTGCAAGAAGAACTTAAATCTATGAAGTAATTCAAAGAAGCCACAATTCTACAAGTCAAAACAAGGAACAACACAATTAAAGAGCTCCAAGCCAAGGTGACAGAGCTTGAACAGGAAAAGGTCAAAGCTATGAAAGATTTTCATACAAAAACAAGCAAGCTGGAGAAGGAAATGTACAAAAGGAACAAAACCATACAAGACATGAAAATAGAAATAGAAACAATAAAGAAAACACAGTCAGAGTTAAAAGAGGAAGTGGAGAACCAAGGGAAGAGAACAGGAACTACGGATGTGAGTATCAACAATAGGATGCAAGAGAGGAAGACAGGATCTCAGGCATGGAAGATTCGATGGAAGAAATCAGTACAACATCCAAAGAAAATGAGAAGGCTAAAAAATCTCTCACCCACAACATCCAAGAAATCAAGGACTCAATGAAAAGACGGAACCTAAGAATTATAGGTATAGAGGAAAGAGAGGACTCCCGACTCCAAGGTCCAGGAAATATCTTCAACAAAATCATAGAGGAAAACTTCCCAAACCTGAAAAAAGAGATGCCAATAAAAATCCAAGAGGCTTACAGAACACCAAACAGATTAGACCAGAAAAGAAACCCTCTCGCTACATAGTAATTGAAACTCCAAATGTACAGAACAAAGAAAGAATATTAAAAGCTGTAAGATAAAAAGGTCAAGTCACATACAATGGCAGACCCATCAGAATTACACCTGACTTCTCCTCAGAAACCTTAAAAGCTAGAAGGGCCTGGTCAGATATCCTACAAGTCCTGAGAGATCATAGGTGCCCAGCCAGACTACTTTACCCAGCAAAACTCTCTATCAACATAGAAGGAGAAAACAAGATATTCCATGACAAAATCAAATTTAAACAATATCTACCCACAAACCCAGCCCTACAGAAAATCCTAGAAGGAAAATCCCAACCAAGAGAAGAAAACTCCACCCAAGAAAACAAAGGGAATAGAAAACCCCTCAGCAACTAAACCAAAAGAGGCACAGGGCCACCACCTATACCAAACTAATGGGAAATAACAACCCCAGGTCACTAATATCCATCAACATCAATGGACTCAACTCCCCAATAAAAAGACATAGGTTTACAGAGTGGATCCGCAAGCAAGACCCTTCCTTATGCTGTATACAAGAGACACATCTAACTACGAAAGATAGACACTGCCTCAGAGTAAAGGGCTGGGAAAAGGTTTTCCAAGCAAATGGACCCAGAAAGCAAGCTGGAGTAGCCACCTAATATCAAACAAAACAGACTTCCAACTGAAGTTAATGAAGAAAGACAAAGAAGGACACTGTATACTCATTAAAGGGAATATTCATCAAGAGGAAGTCTCAATACTGAACATCTATGCCCCAAATACAAAGGCACCTACTTTTGTAAAAGAAACACTTCTAAAACTTAAAGCGCACGTCGATCACAACACATTAGTAGTGGGAGACGTCAACACCCCACTCACAACAATGGACAGATCATCAAGACAGAAGACAAACAGAGAAATATCGAGTCTAACAGAGATCATGAAACAAATGGACCTAACAGATATCTACAGAACATTTCACCCAAACACAAAGGAATACACCTTTTTCTCAGCACCCCATGGAACCTTCTCCAAAATCGACCACATAGTTGGTCACAAGGATAGTCTCAATAGATACAAGAAAATTGCAGTAACACCTTGTATCTTATCAGACCACCACGGAATAAAGCTGGTCTTCAACAGCAAAAGAATCAACAGAAAGCCTACACACACATGGAAATTGAACAGCTCCTTACTGGATGACCACTGGGTCAGGGAAGAAATAAAGAAGGAAATCAAAGACTTCTTAAAATCCAACGACAATGAAGACACAACATATCCAAACCTATGGGATACATTGAAAGCTGTGCTACGAGGAAAGTTCATAGCACTAAGTGCTTTCAAAAAGAAAATTGTGACAGCTCATATTAGTAAACTAACAGCTAAGCAGGGTGAATTGGACAAAAAAGAAACAAACACTCCCAAGAAGTTCAGAAGGCAGGAAATCATCAAACTTAGGGCTGAAATCAACAACTTAGAATTAAAAAGAGCTATAAAAAGAATCAATGAAACCAAGAGTTGGTTCTTTGAGAAAATCAACAAAATAGACAGACCCCTAGCCATTTAACTAAAAGGCAAAGGGAAACCACCCAAATCAACAAAATCAGAAATGAAAAGGGAGAAATAACAACAGACATTGAGGAGATCCAGAAAATATTTGGGTTCCACTTTAAAAATCTATATTCCATCAAATTTGAAAACCTAAGCGAAATGGACAATTTCCTCCATAAATTCCACCTACCAAAATGAAATCAAAATCAGATTAACAGCATAAACAGCCCAATAACCCCTAAGGAAATAGAAACAGTCATTAATAATCTCCCAACCAAAAAGAAAAGCCCAGGGCCAGATGGCTTAAGCACGGAATTCTACCGGACCTTCAAAGAGGAGCTAACACCATTACTTTTCAAACTCTTCCACCACATAGAAACAGAAAGATCACTGCCAAACTCATTCTATGAGGACACTGTCATTCTGATTCCTAAACCACACAAAGACCCAACAAAGAAAGAGAACTTCAGACCAATCTCCCTCATGAACATAGATGCAAAGATACTTAATAAAATACTAGCAAACCGAATTCAAGAACACATCAAAAGTATCATACACCATGATCAAGTAGGCTTCTCCCCGGAATGCAGGGATGGTTCAATATACGAAAGTCTATCAATGTAATTCACCACATAAACAAGATGAAAGAAAAAAACCACATGATAATCTCGCTAGATGCAGAAAAAGCATTTGACAAAATCCAACACCCCTTCATGCTAAAAGTTCTGGAGAGAACGGGCATAGAAGGACCATACCTAGAAATAATAAAGGCAATATACACCAAGCCAGTAGCCAACATCAAATTAAATGGAGAGAAGCTTGAAGCATTTCCTCTAAACTCAGGGACAAGACAAGGATGTCCACTTTCATCATATCTCTTCAATATAGTACTTGAAGTCCTTGCTAGAGCAATAAGACAACTAAAGGAGATCAAAGGGATAAAAATTGGAAATGAAGAAGTCAAATTATCAATATTCGCAGATGATATGTTAGTATACATAAGCGACCCCAAAAACTCCACCAAAGAACTCTTACAGCTGATAAACAACTTCAGCAAGGTGGCTGGATACAAAATTAACTCAAAAAAATCAGAAGCCCTTCTTTATACAACAAGCAAATATACCGAAAAGAAATAAGGGAAACAACCCCCTTCACAATAGCCACAAACAACATAAAATACCTGGGGGTAACTCTAACCAAGCATGTAAAGGACCTATATAACAAGAACTTCAAGCCCCTGAAGAAAGAAATGGAAGAGGCCTTTAGAAGATGGAAAGATCTCCCATGCTCATGGATAGGTAAGATCAACATAATAAAAATGGCTATCCTACCAAAAGCAATATATAGATTTAATGCAATTCCTATCGAAATACCAACACAATTCTTTATAGACCTGGAAAAAGCTAGTCTCAACTTCATATGGAACAACAAAAAGCCCAGAATAGCTAAATCAATCCTGTACAATGAAAAAACATCTGGAGGTATCACCATCCCAGATTTCACGCTGTACTACAGAGCAACAGTAATAAAAACAGCATGGTACTGGTATAGAAACAGACCAGTGGATCAATGGAATCGAATTGAAGACCCAAACATGGACCCACACACCTATGGCCAACTAATCTTTGACAAAGAAGCCAAAACCGCACAATGGAAGAAGGACAGCATCTTCAACAAATGGTGCTGGTCCAACTGGATGTCCACTTGCAAAAGAATGAAATTAGACCCATACCTATCACCTTGTACAAAACTTAATTCCAAGTGGATCAAATACCTTAACATAAGGCCAGCCACACTAAAGACACTAGAAGAAAAAGTAGGAGAAACCCTCGAACTCATTGGCACAGGTGACAACTTCCTGAACAGAACACCAACAGCTCAGGACCTGAGATCAACAATCAATAAATGGGACCTCATGAAACTGAAAAGCTTCTGTAAGGCAAAGGACACTGTCATTCGAACAAAACAGCAACCAACAGACTGGGAGAAAATCTTCACCAACCCCACATCTGATAGAGGGCTAGTATCTAAAATCTACAAAGAACTCAAGAAACTAAAAGCCAAGAAACCAAATAATCCAATCAAAAAATGGGAGATGGAGCTAAATAGAGAATTCACAAAGGAGGAATCCCTAAGGGCTGAGAGACACCTGAAGAAATGTTCAACATCCTTAATCATCAGAGGAATGCAATTGAAGACGACCCTGAGATTCCACCTAACACCTGTTAGAATGGCTAAGATAAAGAGCTCAAATGATAGCGCATGCTGGTGAGGGTGTGGAGAAAGGTGAACCCGACTCCATTGCTGGTGGGAGTACAGGCTTGTGCAACCACTATGGAGGTCTGTCTGGCGATATCTTAGAAATCTAGGAATAACCTTGCCTCAGGACCCAGCCATACCACTTCTGGGTATACACCCAAAGGACCTCTCACGGAGATATATGGAAGTCTCCTCATCTATATTCATAGCAGCCTTATTTGTAATAGCTAGAAATTGGAAACAACCCAGATGTCCCTCAACTGAAGAATGGATTAAAAAAATGTGGTACATCTATACAATGGAATATTACTCAGCTATAAGAAAAAATGAAATCATGCAATTTGAAACCAAATGGATGGACCTAGAGGAGCTCATCCTGAGTGAGCTAACCCAGTGTCAGAAGGATGCACATGGCATCTATTCACTTATAGTAGGATTTTAACTATATCGTACAGGATATCTATACTACAACCAACACACCAAAATGAACATGGACATAAATTTTTTTTTATCTTTTTCTTTTTCCTTCTTTTTTCTTTTTCCTTTTCCCTTCTCTTTTTCCTCTCTTTTTTTGTGGATATTCTTTGTTTTTGTGGGTTTGTGTGTTTGTTGGTCTTTTTTTTAGTATTCCCCCAGTAGCAAGGAGACACCTTTCACTGGCAGTACTGCCTCGTAAGCCCCCGGAGAATGAAGAGGCTCTTGGCCCTCCTATGACTCCTGATCTGTGGTGAGAGACTGTTAGGCAGGGACACTCCACCCCAGAGGAACAAGACGGAATGGTCAGTGGGTAGAGCATGGGAGGGTGGGGATGGGAAGCGGGAAAAGAGGACAATATGATAAGAATGTAACCTGAAGCAACAAACAAATAAATTTATTAACTAAAAAAAAAAAAAAAAAAAAAAAAAAGGCGGGTGGCAGGGCTGAAACACTGTGAATGGAATAGAGGATACAGCCATTCGGCCTGGTTTTGCAGACCTCCAGGTGTAGAGAAGACGTGGAGCTAAGGTAAAATACAAGAGAATTGTGGTATTGGCCCATGCCTTTGACTTCAGCGGAGACGGGGGGTGGGGGGAGCACCGTAGATTTGGTGGTTTTATGTATTCTGGAGTCATACTGAGCGGGGTGGTGAGGGTGCATACTCTTGGTCCCACCATTCAAGAAGAGTACACCCTTGGTCCCAGCTCCCAGCACACTGGAGACAGAAACGGGCAGATCCTGGAGCTCAGGGTCAGTCTGATGCTGGGCAAACTCTAAATAGAGAAAGACTTCGATCCAGGGGTGGTGGAACACATCTTTGATCCCTTCAGATGGGAAACACAGGTCTCTGATCCCAATAATTAGAGTTCAGAGACACACACATGGGATTTGGAGGGACCTAGGTTTGGAGGCTACTTACAAAAGGCCTTCTCAATGCAGGCAGATTGTCCTTTGGGATCTCAAAATATATACACTAGAGCTGGTTCAGCTCCAAGGTGACAGAATGATTTCTTCTTTAACCTGGATTGAAAGATAACGCTTTGTATGTTGTCAGAAGGCCAAATTTGCTTCAGGAGAAGTACTACCTAGCCCCTCCCATCCCCCCCCAGAAAAAAAAAGAGGGCAATTGTCCTAGGGTTGGGATTAGGGCAGGGATCTGTTCTTATCGTTCCAGGAGAATCAAAGCGTCCATTAGGGGAGCCCGGGGACGGCTGGACAGCGGAATCCTCAGCAGAGAGCAGAATCAGGCACCAAGGAGGTCGAATGACCCAATTGATTCTGCCTGGCAGACTTCCTCAATAGCTGTCTCCATCGGGGGCCTGCAACCACCACAGCAATCCAATGTCACTGGGACCGCTCAGCTCTACACAATGCCCCGACAGGAACCTCAGTGAAACCTGCAAGATCAGCTTCTGCCTACAAACCCCTTAGGTCATCTAAACAGCTGAGAACGGAAGGACTGAACATAAAAGGAGTGTACTAACATTTTTAATCATTTTTCCCATTTGGGTTCGGGCCCCAAACAGGTCTACTACGACCCAAATCAGCAGGAAATCACTTTAAGAGAGCGACGTCCCATGCCCAGAGGGTGGGGAGGGTGTTTCTCCGCCCTTCTTTTTGGTTATTTGAAGGATAACTGAAAACTCTGTTATGTAGGGAAAGAGACTACAAGCTGATAAATGGTCCTGTCTTAATGGGTTTTGGAGGTTAGCCCCAGGGAATTCCTACTTTTCCTTTTCTGTATCCTTCTTCCTCTCCTATGTAGGAGTACATGGGCTTGAGAAAAATGAGATATAGACATAGCACAGGAAGGTCCAAGAAGAAGGGGCAGATTATTGAATATGCCCTTATACCTTTGCATATTGATACAAAATTAGTAGTTTATTTGGCTAAAGTGGTATTGACCATTGTTTATTGTGCAAAAATAAGATTGTATTGGATTACATCGGTATTGATCTCTGTATATTGATACAAAATTAAGATTATAGTTGGCCACAATGGTATTGACCCTTGCATATGGACGTAATATTAAGATTATATTGGGCTACATAGGCATTGATCTTGGTATATTGATACATAATTAAGAGTATATTTAACCACAATTGAATAGATCTTTGTATATTGATACAAATTTAAAGGTAACGCTTCCCAATGGTATCATACCTAGAGATACTTAAAAATAAAATGTGAAGCTCTGACCACTTGATACCAACCGTCTAAAACGGTCTAGGATAGTTAAAACATACTCCTAGTCATGCAAACATGTCTCTTTGTTAGCTACTATGACAGTCTATCACAGATATTCTTTAAACTACCCAGTAATCAAGTTGCTAAGAGACAAGCAACATTTGCTTATCTAAATACAAGAGATGGTTAGGGCATCTTCAAAAACCCCTAGAGATCTGCAGAATATGGCATTCAAAGATGTTATCTTAAATCAAGATTTTTTTTTTGATATCGAGACATATCAGCGCCTGACAGCACCCCCTATTCTACTCCAAGTAGAAGATAAGCATCGAAGAACCTCCACTGTAAGATGGTTGATTTAGGGGCAAGCCTTTTTCTTGGCATGAAAAAACCCCTTGCACCAACTGCAGACAGACTGCTGTCCAAAAAGGACAAAACTTGGTAGCAGGGAAGTCGACAGCCTAACTCTGCCAAGACAGGGTAGGTAAGTCCTTCATAATCCCTGCTCTACAACAAATGTCTGTCAGAGAAACAGGACCCAAAGGCTGAAGATTGATGCTGGAATGTATGGAGAGAAAATGGGAACTGTCCAGGCAGTCATTGGTATGTTCTTTCTTAGTTTTGGAAGCTGCAGGCCCTGCACTTCCTATATAAGCAAATATATTTATCCCTCTCAGGTCTCTGAGGTGGTTGAAGAATAGACAGCTAGAGTCTCATAGTTAAGTTTTGAACTGTTTAGGAATCAAGAGGGTGTTATAGATCTAAGAAGATACTCTTAAAAGTGTGTTGCAAGATAGTATGAATGTTGAGTCACATATAGACCTTTAAACTCATGGAGTTGGTTAGATAGTAGAATGTTAAAGTCAGGGGCCAAATATGTATAAACTGGACATTGGGAAGGTATACTGGGCCATTTAACTCTCCTAAATGTGGCATACTTATATCTGTTGTTTTGTATAATACTTACTGTTATAAGAGAAGGAACCATCTGTTGGACTGAAAGGCGAAACTTCTGGGGGGAAGAGGGTGGAAGGGCGGGTTAGGAAGGGGGAATAGGGAGGGGTTTGTGACTGAGATGTAACTTGAAGAAAAAAAATAAAGTATTTAAAAAAAAGAAACTCTAGAGTAATGACTTTTGGGTCTAAATTTTATATCAAAATCATGAACAATATTGATATGACTTATGAAAGTATTACATATCCTTATATGGTAAAGCTAAGATAGAGTAAATCTAAATTATTTTATGTGAAACATCACAGAATTAGCCACATAATACACAGCTTGAGAGAATATGTAGAATTCTACAAACTATCTTATTATACTAAGAAAGTGAAACCCAGAGAGCTAAAATTCATCTTAGAGATAAATTCTTTTTTTTAATCTCAGAGATAAGATAATTTCTGGCTAAAATAATTGATTTTGCAATTTGTTGTGTTTAGCAAAGCAAATGAGGAACAACTGAATTTCACTAGTAGACTGTGATATTATGGGAGTCAAATGTTAGCTACTTTAGATTTGATCTCAATTCATGTAAGTGAATGTTATATAAATATGATGGGAAATTATTCTCAAAGACAACAACTTTTGTTACAGAATCCCTTTATCGATGACACATATATATATCATGAGGTCAGAGTTTTTCCCATTCTTCCTAGTTCTTTTGAATGTACTCTGTTGAGTCTAACAGGTTGTTAGGTATCAACTCTATGAAGCTCATATTCCATGTGGGAAAATGCGCAGTGCTTTTGTGGCAGAAAGGGAACTGTTTATTGCTTGCATTCTGTGCTTGCCTCAGGCTTCTTATGAACCTGGTATCTCTTCATAAACTGGTGGATGACTAATTTTGCCTAAGTTCTTTTGTCAGGATATAAAGTCATATAAAAGCTGTCATTTTGACAGTAATAATCAAATGTAACAATAGTCATAAATTCCTTTTTTGTGTTTCTGGGTCTAATCTTTCATCTAGACTCTCTGTTCTCTTGGAACTATTCATGGAAGCCTATTTTGATTATTTTCACGCTGACTACCATTTCAGGTAACAAGTTCATGATGGAGTTCACTGAGAAATTACTTGACATTTAGTTATTGCTTTCTTTGTCATGGTTCTGTCTTCTTTTCTAATTTCTTCCCCATGGAAAGCCTTGACAGAGGGAAGGTACACAGTAAGCCTTTACTTAGAAAAGAATTGCCAAGTTGAGGATAATTTTTTGGAAACTTTGACTGTTTTATTTACCAGGTAAAATAACTTCCAATTTTTGAACACATAATTTTAAAACAGAAAAAAAGTGAGATGATATAGTCTTGGAATTTTCAATTTTATTCAGGAAAAGTTGAAGTGATGCCTTTGAATCAAAAGATACCGTGTGAAATTTGAGATGAAAATTCATTTGTTACCTATAATTAATTTCACTTACTATTAAAGTTTATATAAGAAACATGCAGGTCACATGGCTTCCCATTGGTGTTTTGTAAGTCTTAGGCAATTTTCAGGTGCATTACAAACTAGGTTAGTAATCAAACTATTGAACTATGAAATTTAACTTTGATTTCAACTCAAGATTTTTTATATGTGCATTATTTGTGGCAAAGATTAAGTTTCAGGAAAAAATCAAGATGTTAGTAGCCAGAGTAACAATTCTGAAGCACGATTTGTATACATCTATCATATCATAGGTTGTGGAATGCTAAGAAACACTATTGGAAATTAGCCAGGGGCAGGGGAGCAAAGATTTAGTAATGTATGTTGATTTAAAACATATTACACAAAAATTTACTTCTCTTAGTTTGAGAAAGTTATTTGGGCCGGGCGGTTGTGGCGCATGCCTTTAATCCCAGCACTTGGGAGGCAGAGGCAGGCGGATCACTGTGAGTTCGAGGCCAGCCTGGTCTACAAAGTGAGTCCAGGACAGCCAAGGATACACAGAGAAACCCTGTCTCGAAAAACCAAAAAAAAAAAAAAAAAAAAAAAAGAGAAAGCTATTTGGAGGGAATATTTTATATTCTAAACAGAGTGCAACCTTAGCTTTTCAATTATCCTATATTATTGACACATTAAAAATGAATTATTTTGTAGTTTTGACTATAGGTCAGTGGATACATATTTCTGGACCAATATTTAGAATGGCAATGTAAATTATTAAGTGAAATATCTGTGTAGACTTAGGTCATTGTCTAATTAGTTCAAGAACAACAGACTGTGAACTTTTTAGGAAATATTGTTGAATGTATGCTTTACTTTAAAATACAAGCATTAAAATTCAGTATGTGTATGCACATGTGTGTTGTAGACAGTTACGTTGCTACTTTATAGCTTTAATGCTATTTATTTGTGTATTTCATTCTTACTTTTTTATTGAATGGGCATACATTTTCCATTGTTTCCTGGAATTAGCTGTTATTTATCAGTGGAGAAGAATTAAGACCATACATTATCAGTGAACTTGGGACAATACGAGGAAACCAGGTATGTAAAGGATATTGGATGAATCAACCTCTGGGTACTTTGAAGTTATTGCAAAAGAAGTGTCTGGGAAAGACCAGACAGTGCTGTGTAATTCCTCTGTATTCAGACGTTTCTTGCTATTGTACCCTGTCTGCTAAGTGGAAGGGACAAGGGCGAGGCAAGCCGTGGAACCTGGTGTAGGAAATGTGAACCTATGGCATAAGCGTGGCTTTCACTCACTTGTGGGTTTAGATCACCTCTCTGGAGTTCCTTTTGAAAGCTGATAGCTTTTCACTGATGCTGCTCTGGGCAGTCACTTGCTTCAGGAGAAGAATGCCCTATTGCTGGAATAAGAGCTCTTCTTTCTTTTGTGATCTAATCAGATACTTGCCATAGAAGATGGAAAAATGGAATATTAGGAAGAAATTTCAGAACCTACTGAGTTGTTTTGTTTTTAAAGACAAATATTAGAAAAACATTTTTTTAAATCTGTGTTTGTGAACTGATGAAAATGTCAGCTTATGCTGTGTCGTAGGAGGATTTCAGTTGAAAATACATGCACATAGTTTTCAATTTACTTTTAAAGTTTTAAGAATAAGATACGATATCGTAGATATCAAAGGAAAAGTTGATTAGATTTCATTCCACCTGTTTTCAAAGGCTACTATTTTGTGAATAATAAGACATGGATGATACACCAGCATTTAGGAATAATGGTTATTTCATGATGTTAGGAAATATAAACAAGTATTGTTCGGATGATCCCGTCTTTCAAAATTATCAAAAGGCTCACATCGGCTAAAAAGTGTATGTATGATGGGCAAGTGCTGTAACTAATACGGCTCAGGTAAGAATCTGCCTTGCATTGCTAATGAGGGACGGAGCCAAAGGGCTGACCCTGAGTTCTAAAGCCTCAGGTGCTGTGTGTAGTTAGAAAGCCTGGGGTTTTTCTTTCAGTCGCTTCTTCCCATAACTGTATTCATTTGAATCTGAGCACACGGCCAACACTGACACTCGTAAGATGCCATCATAGGGAAGACTGACAATTTGGTTTCAGTTCGGGAGGAAAGACTTCACTGAGATGAACATTGTGAGCAAACTCAATTTAATGCTACCTTGGAGTGTTTTCTTGCTCCATGCATTGCTGTTTTCATTACAAGGTAAGAACTTTTGTACCTTGTCCTGCATTTATCAGGTGCCATTCTCTCTGGAAATTGATATCGTTTCCTTTTATGTTAATCTCAAACATTTTGAAGTTAGAATAGATATGCACTAAATAACATTCAGACAATTCTACTGAATTCTTAAGTAAAGAATTTGTACCCTTAGTGTTTTTAAAAATTTTCTTTAAATTGCTTTTTAAAAATCGTGCCTTTGTCACAACATGCTGTTCTAACTTACTCCTTTTTCAAACATGATTTACAGTTGTTTCCCATATATAATTTAAACTTGTGAAACTCTATAATAAAGAGAAATAGAGCATTCAAACTTACTTTATGTCATTAACATCTAAAAATCCAAAGGGGGTTTTTATATCAAACTTTAACATTTGAGGTTATGAATTAATTGTCAATATTTTATAGCAAGTGTACCTACAAATTAATCTTTATTAAATGTTTTTTTATGGAGATGACATTTATTTACATGTTTGTTTTTTGATGCCTGAGGAAGGGTCTATGTTTTGGAGTTTATAGGGGAAATGGGAGAGTGTCTAAAGGGTGAGAGACACAGGAAAGTCAGAATGTTCCTGTCAAAGCGGCACTTAGCTCCCAAGGAGGAAGATGTAGAATGCTGCGCTGGAGGGGCACTGAGATTGGCTTGTTTGACACGGTCACTTTGTAGCTTGTTTTGCATCATGCTTAAGCTTGCCTAATGCTAAGTGGTGGAGCTTGAACAGTTCTGCGATTCCATGTCTAGCCCTCACTCCATTGTGTAAACCTACAGACATTGGCCATACTTTCAGGATTATTGGTCACCTCAGGTGTATCACAGATTATCCAGTGGTCAGAATCCCCTAAAAAGAATAAAGTAGCAGCAATTCTCAATCCACATTTTAGAATTTGGATAAAAATGATTTGCTAAATAGGAGAACGCAGACCAAGCTGTTTGTGTGTCTCACAGTCTCACCAACCTGTATTTATCTCTGGCAGGATACGTTTGTGCATCCTCTATCCTGACAGAAACATCAGAGTGAGTATTTCTTTGTCTTTACAGTCTGAAACGTCAAAGGAATGAGAATATGCCCAACTCAGTAGACAGGTCTGTACATTTTTAAAATAACAAGTGAACATTGACGAAAAGTGTGAAATGGTCTTCTTTGAAATATTTCCAGATATTAGAAATGACTGGGTCTCCGCTTTCTGATTTATGAGAAGATCTTGATGTTATCCACTATCTGTAGATACTAAGGAGACATTTCTTTCATTTCAAAGACTTGTGAAGGAGTTATATCCAGTAATATGTCTCTTTACATTTTTGGTGTGGACATACATTGTTGACTGTGACTGTATTACATTGTTAACATAAAGTAAAACTGGTTTTAGTGGGTAAATGACTGAAAAGGTTCTGGTATTGATGAAAATTGTTTTTTAGTACCTTGCTTAATAAAAAAACAGAATTATACTCAGTTGATTTTTAAAGAATATCTGTATTGAAAACTATAATAAAAATATGAAATTTGGTAAAGCTTAGTGAATTAATGGTTTGGCTTGGATAAATGACATTAAATGTCCTTGCAGTTGTATCATTAAATGTCCTTGCAGTTGTATCATTCTACTTTTTAATGACATGGAATGGATGAAATTTGAATATTATGTCTGGAAAAATAAATGCACCCTTGGTAAATACCTATGTCACCAGACCCATGGAGTCCTAGGGAGAATAAACTATGTCTGTTGGTGCTATAATGTTATATTATTTTGTCTGTTTCTCAATCTCAAAGTTCCTTCCTAAAAATTCAGTTTATATCAGAGCCTGGAGAGATTTGGGGACAGTCCCAAGTTTTGTAAAATGAGACAGCTCCACTACCCAAATCTCACCCTTCCAAAGAGGGGAGGGAGGCCCCTTAAATGTCATACCAAGAAAGGCTTCTTTGATAAAGTGATGGAGATCCGGGAGGAAAACACCAGCTCCCTCTTGGGAAAGGCTGTTCAGGTTGCCCAGGGGGCTCTGACTACACAAGCTCTTTGTGTTTTCTTGCAGAAGTGAGTTTCATGAAAATGAACAGAAAAGAGCTCTGTTAGCAGCACAGGTAGGTTATGGCTCAGACGGAGAGGGGCAGAGAAATAATTCATTATGCTTTGGACTCTGCTGTCACTTCAATAATGAGACCTCTGTGGAGGGAATGAAATGCTAAAAACAAGACAGGAAGGAGTAGGGAGAAGGGAAGGCATTTCTCTGCAAATTTTATTTTATTTATCAAGACCCTCAAATATATTCTCAGTTCATATTGATTTGTTTGGAATGAAACACTTTTTTTCCTCCATTCTTGTCATTCATCTCAGTAACCTGTGCATAGTGTTCAGTGTTGACAGGGATTGGATACCTTCTACTTGCTAGATCATTTGAATGATTAAGAAGTTAAATACATATTGGGTAGGACAGTAGCAACAAGGCAAACACATAAGAAAACATGGAGAAAAACTGAAATGACATGAATTTAATACCGCAAAAGAGGACTAGACATATCCTGATGTACTGACAGAGAGCTTTCATGTTTTCTAAAAAAATCCAAATTATGGGTATTTTCAAAGAGCAGTATACTCTTGAGTTTGGGAACTTGCTTCCTGCCTTCTCTTTTATAAAAAGGATACTGGATAACATGATTGCATTATCATCAAATTATAGTTAGAATGTTTAAATGAATGAGCTTTAGAAAAATATTTCTCTATGAAAGATAGTAAATTTGAGATTTAATGTGGGAAAGAAAGTTTTTTAAAGAGGTAATATGTTTTGAGTATTTATGTAGTTAACAGCTTAAATGTTTGAAGGAGCCTTTGACAAATACTGAAATACAAACTATTTCTCTTTTAAAATTGTTTTTAATTATGTTTGTGTGTATGTGCACCTAAGCCTGAATTCAGCATAGCATCTCCTGGAGTTGGAATTACAGAAGGTTGTGAGTCTTCTGATGTGGGTACTAGGAACTAAATTCAGGTCCTCTGGAAGAGCAGCAAGTGCTCTTAACCGGTAAACAATCCCTTCAGTTCTGAAATACAATTGTTATAAGTAGTTCCTGACAGATACGTTCATGTGCATATTTCATCATAGTAAACTGAAAAGAACAAGTAAATGGCAAGGACAAATATGATATAATATTATGACACTTCAGATGACAAAACGAATTCATTTTTTTTTTTTTGTTGGTCAAGATTAGAGATTCTTGTGTGTATGTTCACATGTTTGGAGTGCTTCTAAGTGAATGCACTTGCACTGAGGAGGCCAGAGTTAGATGTAGGTGTCTTCTTCTATTGCTCTATGCCTCATTTTTTGAGACAGAATCTTTCACTAAACCTGGAGTTTGCTGGTCAGTGAGCTCCAGGACCTTCCCTGCTTATTACTGGTACTCCAGGCATGTGGCACTGTACCTGACTGTTTCTATTAATTCTTCGAGAATTTCATATGACATATTTTAATCATACCCACCCTATCTTATCTCCCAGCATCTTCCATACCCACCCCCACTTTCCCCTGCTCCTCTCAAACTAATGTACTCCTTTTGCTTTCTATAATTACAGACCTAGTCCAGTTTGTGCTGCCCATATTCTCCTGAGTGTGGAGCCATCCACTGGAGAATGGTTGACCTACCAGGAGCCAGGAGTGTAAATAAAACCTCTTTCAGAAGTTATGATCTACCAGCAGCTCCCCAGTTAATGCAGGCAGTGCATGGTCTCCTCCCTGTTTTATGCTGGACTATTGACTGGCTTCATCTTGTGCTGGTCTTATTCAGGCAAGCACAGCTGCTGTGAGTTCATGAGTGCAGCAATTCTCCCATGTCTAAAAGGCACGGTTTCAGTCCAGTCATCCCTGACCTCTTGGCTCTTACATTCTTTTGGCACATTCTTTCTCGATGGTCCCTGAGACTAGGTGGTGGAGGAATATACATGATTCATTTCTGGCTTACCACCCCACAGACATTTGTCCTTTGCACTTTGATGAGTTGTGCATTTCTGTGTTGATAACCATCCACTTCATAAGGAAACTTCCCTAAGAGATGAACTAATCTACAAATATAGAGATATGGATTTAGAGGGAAGTTTGATACGATGCTTATTAGCAAAATAATCATAGTTGGTTCACCTCTGTGGCCTTTGAACTACCAAAACATTGCTTCTTGGCCAGATGTATAGTACCAGGCAGGTGTTTCCTCCCACAGGCCTTAAATCCAATCAGAAAGTGCTTGGTTTACCCTACAACATTTGTGCCATTATTCTACCCATAGGCATATCATGCCACACAGACCACTACTGTTTTTCACAGGGTTCACAGTAGATCACTTCTCTTATTCCCTGCATTCTACTTAGCACCTTTGATACAATGAAAGCCATATACCAGGGAAGAAGTTTTCTTCTCAATACCAATTTGATTTCTTCATGTCTTGTGATCAACATTTGCTGTACATGGCTTTAGGTTCTTATGTGGATGCTGGAGATTAAAACTCAAGCCCTTCTGTTTCCATAGCAATTACTTTATCCACTTAAACATCTTACTTGTCATGGGGGTCTTTAAAAAATACTAGGATGGCAGTGGAAACAATATTTCAGTTTAAGGAGTATTTTGTATTAGTGAAGCTATAGTAGGAGGACTGTAAGTTTGAGGCTAGCCTGGGCTATATAGTGAGACCCTTTCTGAGAACAAAACAAACCCCCAAAAGAATGCTTTGTGTACAAAAATTTTCATATATCATGTGAGTTAGTAAAAATGACTTTTCTGTGATAATTTTGAAAGACATTCTTGTCAATAGAGCATATCAACCAGAAAATTGCATCTATGTAATTTAGTAGAAAATCTGTTGATTAAAAAAAAAAAAAACAACTTCTAGTCTGGTGAACACTCTAGGTTGAAAAACTTGTGTGAATTGTCTGTCCCCTAAAAGTGCACATAAAGAGTACTGTGGATGGGGCTGAACCACTGTGCATTTACATGTCATCAGGATCTGTGTAATCTGCCCACTAGAGGTTAGGGTAATAGCTCTCCTCTGTTACTAAGTAGGGATGTACTTGCTTTGCTTTGGTGTCCGTTTTAGGCAGGATGAAGAACAGGGGACTTGCACTTCTGTTTCCTGTAGCCAGCAACCATGTGTCAAGATCATTTAATGTCGATTAAGTTTTCAAGGGAGAAGTGTGACAGGGAGCAATGAGGTCACAGTCACACAGCACACTGCTTAGAAAAAGGCAGTAAGACTATCCATGCTTAGTTCATTCCTCTGTTGTAAGCAAATAGCATTGATAGATGGATAACTGCCCTCTGTAAGCAAGTAAAGCCTGGGCATAGACTTCTATAAATGGCATGCATGTAAGTGTGACAGTGATTCCCCTGTACAGGGCACATCTCTGTGGTGCTGACCATGCTGCTGTGGGGGTGTAGTTGGGAAGGAGAAAGAATGGGTTGTCCTCTTCCATCAGCTATGTGAATGTGGGCACTTACTGCCTCATTCTTTGCATTACATTCAGTAATTCTTCTGAAGGAGACACTGAGACTAAGACCTAGGTGAATGGTTTTTTGGAAATACACAGACGAGGGTCAGACAAAAGTGAGGGGAGAGAGGGAGAAAATTCAATGTAGGGCATGTTAATGAGGGGCATCTGGGGCTTGGTCTCACCAGGAACATTGACAAGGAACTATGTAGCCTCTTGCTCTTGTTTCTTGAAGGGATGGAGGAAACTGGAATATTTATCTTCCATCAATTCCTGTTTCTTTGCTGACTGAAGAGAAGAGCTAGTGTGTCTTAAATATCCTAAATGCCGTGCTTAGATTCTGTCCTAAGGCGGAGTTAGAAAAGAAGGCTGAGCTTGGAGCTGGAGGCTCTGCATAGCCACAAAAACCCAGGTGAATCTGAAATGGGCTGAAAGAACATTGGTAGAGTTTGCTTTAAGTGCAGCTCTAAACACCATGAGAGGCAGATTCCCATTGAATAATACCCTTTTTTTTTTCCAGTTCAGTTGATACTTGTTGCTGACATACCAGGAGTCATGTTTTATCCCGATAAACAAGAATATCTATGCTTGTAATTGAGAAAATCCATGTCTCCAGAGATCTTTAAAGAAATAATTTCTGTTCATATGGTTCATTGAATCTGAGTCACCATGATTTATTTGATGTTATGTCCACAACAAAAATGAAAATGCCCCACCAGGCTACATTGACTAGACAGTTTGTTCAAGTACTTAGGCCAGTGTGAGGCAGAGTTGAAGTCACTGTATATTTGTCAAACATCAAAGAGGAGGGATTGGTTTCCATTGCAAGGATTGGCATAAATTATTTCAGAGCCAAATAAATGTGAACACGCCATTCTAAGTTCAGATATGCTCTGAGGCTAAATCGGAGTGTGAAACTTTACACTGGTAAAATGCATTACGGTGCTGGATAAACAGAAGGAATGCTGAATTGTCAGGGAGCTGCTGTGTTAAGTGGTCACTGGGATTTCTTTAGAGGAGGTCAGAGTTGAGCAGAGTAAGAAACAAATAAAGGTATTTGCCTTAGTCCAGTGTAATACAGTATATTCAGTTTGAAATTACATTTATTTGTTTTTAATTGTATGTGTGTGTGTGTATGTGTCTGCATGAGTATATTTGTGGGTAGTATGTGTGTGTGTTCTTATTCCATGGCATGCACATGGATATCAGAAGATAACTTTTGGGAGTCTCCTCTTTCCATCATGTGGTCCTGGACAGCCAACTCAGGTCTTTATACCTTACCTGCTGAGCTATCTTGCTAGCTCCTATATTCCATTTTCACTCAGGGATGGTAAGAAATAATGAGCCTATCATTTGTATTATATGCTTGGCAGTATTATTGAAGTGTTACTTATTTCACCTCATCCTCATGTTTTTATAAGGGAATACTGTTATTCCTTTTTATATATTGGAAACTGAGGCTACATGGGCTTGATAATTGGTTCAAGTCCTAAAGTCAATGTGAGGCAGAGTTGAAGTCACTATACATTCATCAAACATCAAAGATGAGGGATTGGTTTCCATGGCAAGGATTGGCCTAATTTATTTCAAAGCAAAAGAGCTTCAAAAATGGTTTGTGAGAAGATAACTACACCCAAGAAACAGAGGAAGCAAAAAACTCCACTACAGCTAAACCAAAAAAAAAAACCAAACAAAACAAAACAAAAACAAAAACAACCCCCCCCAAACCCAACCAAACAAACAAAAAACCAACCAACCAACCAAACAAACAAAAAACCCCCCACACATCCACCACTTACATCAAAATAACAGGAAATAACAACCTTTGGTCATTAATATCAATTAACATCAATGGACTCAACTCCCCAATAAAAAGACACAGGCTTAAGGAATGGATCTGTAACAAGACTCAACATTTTGCTGCATACAAGAAACACATTTCACTAACAAAGATAGACACTACCTCAGAGTAAAGGACTGGGAAAAGGTTTTCCAAGCAAATAGGCCCAGGAAGTAAGCTGGAGTAGCCATCCTAATATCAAATAAAATAGATTTTCAACTGAAGTTAATAAAAAAAGATAGGGAAGGCCACTACATACTTGTTAAAGGAAAAACTCATCAAGACAACATCTCAATACTGAATATCTATGCCCCAAATACAAGGACACCCACATTTGTAAAAGAAACTCTTGTAAAGCTTAAAACTCACATTGACCCCCACACAATAGTAGTGAGAGGCTTCAACACCCCACTCACAACAGTGGACACATCATCAAGATAGAAACCAAACAGAGAATAATGAGTCTAACAGAAGTCATGAACCAAATGGACCTAACAGATATCTACAGAATGTTTCACCCAAACACAAAAGGACACACCTTTTTTTTCAGCACTGCATGGAACCTCCTCCAAAATTGACCATATAGTTGGACACAAAGCAAACCTAAACAGATACAAGAAAATTGAAATAACCTCTTGCATCTTATCAGACCACCATGGAATAAAGCTGGACTTCAACAACAACAGAAATAATAGAAAGCCTACACATTCATGGAAACTGAACAACTCTCTACTGAATGATCACTGGGTCAGGGAAGAAATAAAGAAGGAAATCAAAGACTTCTTAAAATCCAATGACAATGAAGGCACAACATACCCAAACCTATGGGACACAACGAAAGCTGTGCTACGAGGAAAGTTCATAGCACTAAGTGCTTTCAAAAAGAAAATTGTGACAGCTCATATTAGTGAATTAACAGCAGAACAGGAAGAACTGGAAAAAAAAAAGAAGCAAACACTCCCAAGAGGAGCAGAAGGCAGGAAATCATCAAACTTAGGGCTGAAATTAACAACTTAGAAACAAAAAGAAAACTACAAAGCATCAATGAAACCAAGAGTTGGTTCTTTGAGAAAATCAACAAAATAGACAAACCCTTAGCCAAATTAACTAAAAGGCAGAAGGAAAAAAATCCAAATCAACAAAATCAGAAATGAGAAGGGAGAAATAACAACAGACATTGAGGAAATCCAAAGAATCTTTAGGTCCTACTTTAAAAATCTATACTCCACCAAATTCAAAAACCTAAGTGAAATGGACAATTTTCTTGATAGATTCCACCTACCAAAGTTGAATCAAGATCAGGTTAACAGATTAAATAGCCCTATAACCCCTACGGAAACAGAAACAGTCATTAAATATCTCCAAACTAATAAAAGGCCAAGGCTAGATGGTTTCATCACAGAATTTCACCGGACCTTCAAAGAAGAGCTAATACCAATACTCTTCAAACTCTTCCACAAAATAGAATCAGAAGGAACACTGCCAAACTCATTCTATGAGGCCACAGTCACCCTGATTCCTAAACCACACAAAGACCCAACAAAGAAAGAGAACTTCAGACCAATTTCCCTAATGAACATAGACACAACAATACTTAATAAAATACTGGCAAACCGAATCCAAGAACACATCAAAAGTATCATACACCATGATCAAGTAGGCTTTATCCCAGGAATGCAGGGATGGTTCAACATATGAAAATCCATCAATGTAATTCACCATATAAACAAGCTGAAAGAACAAAACCACATGATCATCTTGCTAGATGCTGAAAAAGCATTTGACAAAATCCAACACCCCTTCATAATAAAAGTCCTGGAAAGAACGGGCACACAAGGACCATACATAGAAATAATAAAGGTGATATAAAGCAAGCTAGTAACCAGCATCAAATTAAATTGACAGAAACTTAAAACTTTTCCTCTAAACTCAGGGACAAGGCAAGGATGTCCATTTTCACCATATCTCTTAAACATAGTACTTGAATTTCTGCTAGAGCAATAAGACAACTAAAGGAGATCAAGGGGATATGAATTGGAAGGAAGAAGTCAAATTATCCCTATTTGCAGACGATATGATAGTGTACAAAAGCAATCTCAAAAATTGCACCAGAGAACTCTTATAGTTGGTAAACACCATCAGCAAGGTGATGGATACAAAATTAATTCATAAAAATCAGAAGCCCTTCTTTATACAACAAATAAATGGGCTGAGAAAGAAATTAGGGAAACAGCGCCCTTCACAATAGACACAAACAATATAAAATACCTGGGGGTAACTCTAACCAAGCAATTGAAAGACCTGTAAGACAAGAACTTCAAGTCCTTGAAGAAAGAAATCGAAGAGGACATCAGAAGATGGAAAGATCTCCCATGGTCATGGATAGGTATCAACATAATAATAATGGCCATCCTGCCAAAAGCAATATACAGATTCAATACAAGTACTATCAAAATACCACCACAATTCTTTATAGACCTGGAAAAAAGAAATTCTCAACTTTACGGAATAACAAAAAACTTAGGATAGCTAAATCAGTCCTGTACAATTAAAAGCACCTGGAAGCATCACTATCCTAGATTTCAAGCTGTACTACAGAGCAATAGTAATAAGAAAAGCATGGTACTAGTATAGAAATAGATTAGTAAATCAATGGAATCAAATTGAAGACCCAGAAATGAACCCACACACCTATGGTCACTTAAGTTTTGACAAAGAAGCCAAAACCTTACAATGGAAAAAGGACAGCATCTTCAACAAATGGTGCTGGTCCAACTGGATGTTGACATGTAAAAGAATGAAATTAGACCCATACTTATCACCTTGCACAAAACTTAAGTCCAAGTGGATCAAAGACCTTAAATAAGGCCTGACACACTAAATCTATTAGAAGAGAAAGTGGGGAAAACCCTCGAACTCATCGGCACAGGTGACAACTTCCTGAACAGAACACCAACAGCTCAAGACCTAAGACCAACAATCAAATGGGACATCATGAAACTGAAAAGCTTCTGTGAGGCAAAAGACACTGTGATTCGAACAAAAAGGCAGCCTACAGACTGGGAGAAAATCTTCACCAACCCCACATCTAACAGAAGGGTAGTATCTATAATTTACAAAAAACTCAAGAAATTAAATGCCAAGAAACCAAATAATCCAATCAAAAAATGGGGATCAGAGCTAAACAGAGAATTCACAAAGGAAGAATCCCTAATGGCTGAGAAATACTTGAAGAAATGCTCAGCATCCTTAATCATCAGAGAAATGCAACTCAAGATGACTCTGAGATTCCATCTCACACCTGTCAGAATGGCTAAGATCAAAAAGTCAAATGACAGCACATGCTGGCGAGGTTGTGGAGAAAGGGGAACACTCCTCCATTGCTGGTGGGAATGCAGGCTTGTGGAAATCAGTCTGGCGATATCTTAGAAAACTTGGAATAGCTCTACCTGAAGACCCAGCCATACCACTACTGGGTATACATCCAAATGAATCCTCACCAAACCACAAGGACATTTCCTCATCTATGTTCATAACAGCCTTATTTTTAATAGTTAGAAAATGGAAACAACCCAGATGTCCCTCAACTGAAGAATGGATTAAAAAACTATGGTACATCTACACAATGGAATACTACTCAGCCATCAGAAACAATGAAATTATGCAATTTGCAGCCAAATGTATGGAACTAGAGAAGTTCATCCTGAGTGAGCTAACTGAGACTCAGAAGGATGCACATGGCCTCTCTTCACTTATAATCGGATTTTAGCCATATAGTACAGGATAACTATACTACAGTCCATGCACCAAAGGGAACAGGAACAGAGACTTTGTTACCTGTCAATGAGACACTTTGCCCTAGTGGTGCTGCCTTGTAGGCCCCCAGTGTATGAGGAGGCTCTTGGTCCTCATATGACTACTGAACTGGGGCGGGGGGATGATTTGTAGGGACATTCCACTCTGGAGGAACGGGTTGGAAAGGAGAGGTGGTAGAGTGTGGGAGGGCGGGACTGGAAGGGGTGGAAAGAGGAGATGTGACCTGAAGTAATAAATAAACATAAAAAGATGATTTGCACTCAGCAATGCTGATGTATGTTTGATTTAGGCAGCTGAAAACAATATGGTGGAAGAGAGAATTAAACTTGATATCATGGTGGGACCATGGACATAAACTGTTGAGGCTAACATGTTTGAAGACAAGGCAAATACAAGTGTAAGAGCCCGAGCAGTGAGGAGAAAACATGGACCAGTTTGTGAAGAGGAAATAATGAGCTTATGAAGTAGCCATGGTATGGGGAAAGGAGTTTAGAAAAAAATCTTTAAGAGTCCTCAACATATATGAGAATATTACAGTAGATTCATGTGATGTTGGGTGAATTCTCCTGTTCAGAGAATGCACTGAGGGCCTAGGGAGATGGATCAGTGGGTACCTGCCATAGAAGGTCAAGGGCCTGAGTTTAGACTCCCCAGGAAAAAGCCAGGCGCTGTCTTTTACCACTAACTCCAAGATAGGGAGATGGAGATAGGGACAGCATTGGAGGTGACTGATTAGTCTGTTTAACCGAATCCCTGGGTTTCAGTTGAGGGACCCTGTCTCAAAACATAAAGTGGAGTGTTCTGGAGGAAGGCAGCAAATGTCAACCTCTGATCTCCATAGGCAAATGCACATCCACATGTGTACACACATGAACAAATACACACATGCATTACACACACACACACAGTCACGCACACACAAACACATATACAGGAAAAAATACTGAAAAATGGAAAATGCTAAAATCAACCTTCTTGTGTGGTGTGAGAATGATCATCAGAATTAGAGAAGAACAACCATGTTCCTCACACCACATCAATCATCATTGTTATCTTGGATCCTGCTCCAATTCCCCTAACATGATCAGCTACTTAATGTGATAATCATGTGGCCAAGTTTGAGTGCATGTCTTCAGGTGAATATAAAGTGCTTGTGGTAAAGACATGATCCTGAACTATATATGCAACTGGAATTGGGTTGGACTGATAGTCTGTAAGTGATTACCTTTAGTAATATGTAATTATTTCCAATTAGTCTTAAATTACAACATTCCAAAAGGATTGTTTAAAACAGTATCTGTTTCTTTATTGCTAACCTTCCATGGAAGGCACTACTTTGAAAGCTTAGAGGACAGTGTTTTACTCCACTGTTATACCATACAGTGAAGGAGATGTCATTATTGTTCCCATTTTACAGATGGACAGATGGAGGCATCAATCTGATAGTAAATGTGCCCAAGCAGAAGTAAAGGGTCAGATGATGTTTTTCACAGTTTGGTTTGCAGGCAGGTCACCACCACTGTTAGTGTATCAACTCTGCATCCCCACCCCCAACTCCCTTTCACCTACCTGAAAACATCAGAGAACTGCTACTCTTGTAGGCAAAGAATCAGTTAATACAAGTACATTGCATTTTCAGGATTCCTTGGCAAAGGGATGATGAACCGGGACAGGAGCAAGGGGAGTGAGGGCATAGAGGACAGATACCTGTCCAAGGTGTCGAAGAGACAGAAAGCAGGCTTGAAGGCAGCTCTCCTGACTATCACCGCAGGGGAACCCTTTCTGCTTCACTGAGGTGGTCTAGATAGATAGTAGATACATTAAGTCAGCACTTTATAATTTCTGTATTTATAAACACTTTCCAGAATTTTTCCATTCGCACGTTTGGCTTATGTTAAATAAGTGAACTAATTTGCATTTTAATTTCTCTGTTTTAAAGTTTGAAGCAACCTCTCCGAGATACTTTTTCCATGAAGCTATTAATTGGGGTGAGAGTAAAATCAAAGGTCAGTGGGGTGCTGTTCTTTTGTATATATTTTCTGAGATGATCCCTTGGGGGGATATGTTAAATGAATTCTTGATTGCTTCCATATATATGGTGAAGGTACTGACCCAGGGTGGTAATAATAGTAATCATTTGAGTTCATGTTCTATACAAATCTAAACTATTCTTCGAAATGGCCAGAACTAAATATTTAGACAAAGGTGATAACAGCATGACTGGAGAAAACACCAAAGAGTATCAGACGTTTTATCTTTTATTCTGAATCAATGTCCTGTTCCTTTATTCCCTAACATCAGTTTTTTATCTTAGCAGTTTACTACTTTTATTAAGCAGAAAGTGAGTGGTAGCTTAAAATGTAAAGAAACAGAGTAATTCTTATCATCATGTTTAAAGTCACGATGATTTTTTTAGATTTCCTTTGATGTTTGCTTTCAAAAGGGTAAGAAGCTTTGTAAATACCCTTTCAGAAAAAGATGTGTTTGTTTATATAAATATTTAGACACCCATCTGCTGGAAAAATGAAATACTACTTGTTCCAAGACAAAGTGTAGAGAAAGGTCTGTCTCCTAAAGAAAAACCAAGATGCTTGTAAGTTTATGAAAAACATTTTCATCTATATTTTGCTTGAAGTTAAAACAATTCCTTCCCCCACCTCACCTAAAATTTACCTAGAGATCTGTAGGTTTTGAAATGTAAAGGGAGGTCAGTGGATGATTAGGAGGAGAACAATAATAGGACTTGGTCCTTGTGTTTGGCAGACAGCATTTGTTATTACAGTTAGATAAGTGTCTTTAACAATGTGACATCTTCCACACAGGCCCAGCTTCTTCAGCAATATTTCACAGTGACTCAGAGATGTTCCATGCTCCTGATGAGCAACCGAGGTCCTTTCAGCCTGAGCTGAAGGCCAGTTGCCCTTCTCTTCTCCTTGGCAGACGAAACATTCAACTACGATTCACTTGCCTTCTCAGACTCACTCAGGAGATGCCGTTGAAATTAGGGAAAGCTTATAGCAATTTGCTTCTTTCCATGAAAGAAGTTTTTTTTTTTTTTTTGGGGGGGGGGGTGGACAGCCAGAAGTGACTTTTGCTTCGGCCTCATCTTTGTTAAGCATAGATTTCCAAAGACTGAGTCGTTTATAACCGAGCCTCAGTATTAATGGGCAGACTTCAAATGAAATGTGCCACCCTTCTCATCGAAGGTGGGAGTTTCCCTTTGAGTTTTAAACTTTGCTTGAGCCCTCCCTGAAGTGAGTGAAGTCTGAGTTTATTTTTCAGTTTAGCGCTTGCTCGCTCCTGGAGAAAGAGCTGGTGAGAAGTGTTCCAAGCTCAGTCCAGGGAATCATCTACCACTTGGGTATTTCTGGTTCTCATCACCTGGGACAGGGATTCCTTACATGGGAACTTGACCTTTCAATTGCTTGAAGGAGGCTAACCTTTTCTCTCAAAGTACTTTGAGATGTGAAAACCTGTCTTTCTTGCTTCAGAGAACACATAATGAAATGAATAGATAGAGATTTGATGGCTTAATTCTTTAGCACCGCAAGGGAAAAGGCCTGGGTTCTGTTTAAGTTAATAGTGTTACAGTTACTCCAAGCTAGATCATGACATATTGTGTTTATATGAGCTGATCCATGCCAGAAGATAAGTTATTATTTTTCCCCTCAGGTTCTTGTCCTCATGAATGCCTTAACGGGGCTTTCTGTTCTAAGACGGGTATGTGTGACTGTCAAATATTCCAAGCTCTCGGGACAAGGTGCCAGATTGGTAAGTTTCAGGGACATTTATGAGAGAACATTATGTCGTGATTTGCTTGGAAGTGTTCATCCTCTGGGGATTTGGGACATTAACTAGAGAGCTCAAACTTTATTTCATCAATTGGAAGTAATTTAGAAACACTGTAAAAGGAAATAGATGTGGATGCTTTCCTTCTCACCCATCTCTATCTCTTCGTTTTTTTTTTTCAACTTTCTGTTGCACTAATGTAGTAGGAACATCTTTTCTTTTATGTCTCTCTTTTACTTAGCATATTTTACTTGACACTTTTCTTCTTTGTATTTAGGTAGTTGAACATTAGGTGTATATTTAAGAAATAATACTGACAGTTCTTCAGGTATCGGGGATTACTGTTATTTTAAAAATACTTTTAGCTATAGTGTTTAAGGTAGGATCTTAGGTTAATAATTATCAACAGATAATAACCAACATTTTACCCCTTGCAAGAATGTGCATGCTAGGCACAAGGCAGGGTATGTTTGTGAATAATAAAGACACACTTCTGCAACCAACAATGCGTCATGGATAAGCAATACATAAACTTGACTGCTCGAAACGTAAGTAGGGTAAGGAAAGGATGGATGTGAGACACACTGCCAGGGAAGTCTACCAGCGAAATGAACCAGTCTATGTCTTTTTCTGAGTGGACCAGAGTTGACCAGACCTAGTAAATTTAGGTAAATGTTTCGAAAGAAGAGACTAAAATTCTCCCTTCTCTTTTTTGTTTTCTCCAGAATATATCAAAAATCCACCTGGTGACTTTTTAACAAATGTCACTGCTTTTTACATTATTATAAAGTGAAACATTTAAAATATAAAACACCGAGGGGACAGTGAGATGAGTCAGCAGGGAAAAGCGCTGTTGCCAAGCATTGTGATCGGAGTTCTGTCCCCAGAGCCCACATATTCCTGGGCAGAAGGAGAGAAGCAACTCTACAAACTTGTCCTTAGACACCTGCTTGCTGTGACACACTGTGACCCATACACACCACACCCACAATAATAATGATAAGTAACATAAATAAAAACAAAACAGAGTAGGTTATCTAAAGGTGAGGCAAGATCATGATAGATAGAGTTCTTTGTTTTAAAATAAATATTGTTTGAAATTTCACCAGTTTGAGGTCATCATTTTCGAGATTCCAGGAAACTCTGAATGACTAATGCTTCTAGCTTCATTTTCCAGGCATGTATAAACATGATTTTTTTTTTTGGTCATCATTTATTTTTCTCTTTGGATACCATAAAGACAATTTAAAAAACCATTATGGAAGCTGGAACTTTCTCCTGCTGCCCATGCTGTTCCAGGACATTCCATGATGACCTTTCTTTCCTTTCTGAGTCATTCATTTGCATTATCAAGATAACCCGTCTTCTTGTTTCATCTTCCTTACTCTTCCTTTCTTCTGGATCTTTCTCTTGGAAACAACAGGAGAATTTCTAACATAAGTCCTTTCTTCATAGCAACTTGGAGGCTTGGTTTTATTTAAGGAATTATATAGTTTTTTTTTAAATTTATTTTTTATTCAAGTTACATCTCAATCGCAATCCCCTCTCTACTCCCCCCTCCAGTCCCACCCTCCCACCCTCTTCTGCCTCAACCCACCCATCCCCTTCCTTTTTTTTTTTTAAGTTTAAGGCATATCTTTTCCCCCCAGCAGCTCCCTCTTTCAGTCCAATAAATGGCTCTTTCTCTTATAACAATAAATGCAATATAAAACAACAGAAATAATTAGGCCATAATTATGAGAGTTATATGGCTTAGCATACATTCCCAGTGTCCAGTCTATACTTATTTGGCACCTGACTTTAACATTCTACTATCTACCAGGCAGCCACTGGTATGTCATTTTTTAGTTATGGAAGCTGCGGGCCCTGCACTTCCTATATATTCAGATATATTTATCCCTCTCAGGTCTCTGAGGTGGTTGAAGAATAGATAGCTAGAGTCTCATAGTTAAATTTTGAGTTGTTTAGGAATCAAGAGGGCGTTCTAGATCTAAGAAGATGTTTTTAAAATTGTGATGAAAGTTAGGATGAAAGCTGAATTGAATATAGAACTTTAAACTCATGGAGATGGTTAGATAGTAGAATGTTAAGGAATTAGATAGTGTTTAAGAGTAGCTGATAGTTCAAGGCTACTTGTATCTTCCTGTGCCATGAACAACCCAAAGTAGAATAATATTTAGTTCAGTGACAATTACTATACATGACTGAACATTTTGAGATGATGTGATTTATTTTACACTATTAAATATTATTTTGTTTCTTTTCAGTCCCAAACATGGGAAGTGGCAGAGATGGAATTTGCAAAACTTGGGGACAGTATCACTTTGAAACATTTGATGGAATCTACTATTACTTCCCAGGAAGCTGTTCATATGTCTTTGCCAAGGACTGTGGTAATTTGGAGCCTCAGTACACAGTATGGGTAGGTGGTACTTGAATTTAATAAATTAAAAAAAATCACTACTGGGAAATGATGTATTTTAAAAGTATTGGACAAATGAGAAATAGACAATAATTATAGGACACATAGGGCTCTACTCTTAATGGAATGACCCAAATTTGTGGCCATATTGAGTGTAATTCTATTGTGAAGATGACTGACATGTTAACAATAGGTGTTGAATCCATAAGAGTATGTCTTTCAGGGTGTGGAGAACTACTGCTATAGTAAATCTCATCAGTATTGCTGGTGTTTGGGTTTTATTTGATAATTTGGTAGATGGTAGAGTCAGGTATCAATAATATGATTCATATTTTCAACCTCTTTGCTATTTTGACTAAGATGTCCATTTGCTTTATTTTTTTTAAAAGTACTTCCCCTGGGCTAGGGAATATCGCTTAATGGTAGAGTACATTTTTTAGCATGCACAGGACCCTGATTTGGATTGCTGGCTCCAGAAATAGACAAGTGCAAAACAATATAAAATAAACAAAAGAAAGTCTCTGTGTGTGGAGGAAGCTGATGCCTATGAAAGTGGCCACATGAATTATGAAATTGGTAGGTAGATTCATGATACATGATTAAGCTCATAGAACTAGCTCTCAGTTTCAGAATTCCCAAGCCTGATGAATTCCTAGGAAATATCTCAAAATTCAGCTGCTGAAGAGTAGTATCTAAAGCAAGAATTTGAGGGGCATGTATCTCAAATCATAACCAGCCAAGTACTGTGATGTCCCACTTAAAAGTTAACTTTTTATAGACAAAAATGTGGAAATTTGGTATGCGTTTTACTTCTAACTCATGTTGTAATTGCCTGAATTTCTGCCCCCCGAGTGATGCAAAACTTTACATCTGCACTATGGGTCTGGGACCCCTAAGACAATGAGGAATACTGAATGTTAAATTTGAGGTAGTGGGACAAACAACATGTCTCTTTAGGAAGAGAAGAGTGGCCCAAGTTGACCACTCCCAGCAGTCTGCTCTCCCACATCCTCCCACTGCTACTTGCCTTCCTGCCTCACCCTTGCAGAATTCTGGCCTCTTGAACTCCTTTGACCCTCTAACCTAAGCATTCTCTCCCAGTGTCTCACTGGAACAGAGACGTCAACGAGATAATCTGTTGTGTAATTTACCACAGTGCAGAATGTAGAACCGTGCTCCTACAGTCAGCAGACGCTGTTTCTATTTGGTCCAGTTTTCAATGATGGCATTTTCTTTCCAGCCAAGAAACATGTTTACTTTAATTCATTTTTCTTATTGTCTATAAAAGTAGTTCACTTCCTTCTTTGAATATCTGAAAAAAAATCACAAGTCTAAAACTGATTACAAGAGCTGTCATTCAAGAGGTGCCATTGTTAATGGCTTCATATATTTTTTCTTCTAAGATTCCTTTATTTAGATTTCATACAAATTCATAAGTGGAAATAATAGTTTAATTTTCTGTTCTATATTTTCACTGAACGTTGTATCAAGAACTTTCTTCCGTGCCACATATTCTTTAAAAATACGAATTTTGTTATCTATATTTTTCAAATTTATGGAATATTCAAATGATTTAACAATTTCCTTTTTTTACATTTCTTTCTTTTTTTATATAAATAAATTTATTTATTTGTTGTTTCAGGTTACATCTCCATCATATTGTCCTCTTTCCCCCCTTCCCAGCCCTGCCCTCCCACCCTCTACCCCCTAATCCTTCCATCCCACTCCTCTGCTGTGGAGTGTCCCTACGTAACAGTCCCTCGCCCCAGTTCAGCAGTCATATGAGGGCCAAGAGCCTCCTCTGGGGGCTTAAAAGGCAGTACCACCAGTGAAAAGTGTCTCATTGCCAGGGAGAGAAAACTAAACAAACAAACAAAAGTCTATGTCCATGTTCCCTTTGGTGCGTTGGTTGTAGTAGAGATATCCTGTACTATATAGCTAAATTCCTACTATAAGTGAATACATGCCTGTGCATCCTTCTGAGTCTGGGTTAGCTCACTCAGGATGAGCTTCTCTAGTTCCATCCACTTGGCTGCAAATTGCATAATTTCATTGTTTCTGATAGCTGAGTAATATTCCATTCTGTAGATGTACCATAGTTTTTTAATCCATTCTTTGGTTGAGGGACATCTGGGTTGTTTGCAGTTTCTAGCTATTACAAATAAGGCTCCTATGAACATAGATGAAGAAACTTCCTTATAATTCGGTGAGGAGTCATTTGGGTGTATACCCAGAAGTGGTATGGCTGGGTCCTGAGGCAAAGCTATTCCAAGTTTTCTAAGATATCGTTATACTTAGATACTGACCTCCATAGTGGTTGCACAAGCCTGCACTCCTACCAGCAATGGAGGAGTGTTCCCCTTTCTCCACACCCTCGCCAGCATGTGCTGTCATTTGAGATTTTGATCTTAGCCATTCTGACAGGTGTGAGATGGAATCTCAAGAGTCGTCTTGAGTTTCATTTCTCTGATGATTAAGGATGTTGAGCATTTCTTCAAGTGTCTCTCAGCCATTAGGGATTCCTCCTTTGTGAATTCTCTATTTAGCTCTGTTCCCCATTTTTTGATTGGATTATTTGGTTTCTTGCCATTTAATTTCTTGAGTTCTTTGTAGATTTTGAATATTAGCACTCTGTCAGATGTGGGGTTGGTAAAGATTTTTTTCCCAGCCTGTAGGCTGCTGTTTTGTTCGAATGACAGTGTCTTTTGCCTTACCGAAGCTTTTCAGTTTCATGAGGTCCCATTTATTGATTGTTGGTCTCAGGTCCTGAGCTGTTGGTGTTCTGTTCAGGAAGTTGTCACCTGTGCCAATGAGTCTGAGGGTTTTTCCCACTTTCTCTTCTAGTAGCTTTAGTGTGACCAGCCTTATGTTAAGGTCTTTGATCCTCTTGGACTTAAGTTTTGTACAAGGTGATAAGTATGGGTCTAATTTCATTCTTTTACAAGTGGACATCCAGTTGTTCTATTTTGGAAATTTAGATTTAAAACAGTGAATATTTCAGAAAGGAATATTATCATGTACTTTCCTTTTCATACCCCTGTTATTTTTACTTAAATTTGATTTTTCTTGTGTGAAGGTAATATATGTTCATAGTTTAAAAGAATTCTCCTAGATGCATGTAACAAAAACGGCCTTGCTGTCCTTCTCTGCCCACTGCCGCTGAAGTCTGACTTCCAGAAGCAATTGTTTCAACTTCTTGAGCTGTTTCCTCCATCTTTTCTCTTACGTCAAGATATGTTATTTCTGCAATTTTATAAGCTGTAAGCTATTTGTTCACTTCTTATTGTAGCAAATGAAGAATTACCATGATTACACTATGTTTTTTGCTTAGGTAAACATACCAACATACACATAAATTTAAATACACATACACACACAGGCATATGCACACATGCCTGGTCCTTATTCCTTCTGTTGTTGTTATATCAGTATTTTTGACCAGATCAACTTGTGGATTTTGTGTCATGGTCACTGTGTAACCCCTGAGAGCTGAGCACAATGAGACACACTGATCTTGTTCCCCTCATGTGATTTCCTAGGGTGAACAATGTTTTTGATGTTAGTTTAACTCAGTCACAGTTGATCCCTGCACACTCTCTATCCCTGTAGGAGTCTTCTTGAGAGAACACCCCGTTCATGGAGCCTCCCTTTTTCAACCATTCATTTCCCATCATGCTAGCAGCTTCACAGGCTTTCTGCCCACAGTGCTCGGGGGTTTCTTCTTAATCTGCTTCTGGAAACAACTCTCCTTTATTTCTTGTATTGGTTTCTCTTGTTTCTTGGATCTAAAGAAAGGTTCCATGATCAGGGAATTTTGCCTACTTGGGGGATTTGCTTTGAAAAGCTTCCTGAGCTCATGGCCTGTGATTCCGGAGGTGTCCGGTCCTGCTTTTGAAACCGTTAGGTTTTCAGCTCATTGTCCAGAAGGGGAAGAGACAACTGCTTAGAAAATATGAACAGGAGGACAAGTTCGAAATCTCAATTTTTAACTTGAAGAGCATTTCTAGAAAATTTGAATTCAATTTACTGATTTATGAGCAGTTTTCATTCAATCCTTTCCTTGCTTCTTAAAAAAAAAAAAAAAGAAAAAAAAGAATCTTTTCTTTATTTCCAGGGCTCTGGGATATCATGATTATGTGAGGCTCATATATATTTTTGGCCTTTCATGAAGGGGCCCATTCATGCTTTACACACTTTTTAGGAGCAACAATTTTCCCTTTATTTTCTCCATTCCTCTTTCTACTGCTTATGTTTTGGAATTCCTGAACTGAAGGATCTCTTCATTTTTTAAAAAATTGATTCTTGTCTATTTTTCTTTTTTGTCCTATACTATGAGAGCATTCTTTGTCAATGTTTAGTTGTTTTTGCTTAAAATTTTTCTAGTATCTAATGATCTTTTTAGAGAAGAAATATGCTGATATTCTTTTTTTAAACTGAATTTTATTCTTTTTTTCCCTCAGAGTAAATTTTTATTATGACTCACAAACACATCCGTGTGTCACTGTTTTTTTTTTCATCTCAATCGCAGTCCGCTCCCTATTCCCCCTCCAGTCCCACCCTCCCACCCTCAACCCCCCATCCTCTTCCCTTTTTTTTTTCTTTTAAGTTTAAGGTATATCTTATTTCCCCCTACAGTTTCCCCTTTCAGTCCAACAAATGGCTCTTTCTCTTATAATAATAAATACAATACAGTACAACAGAGGTAATTAGGCCACAGTTATGAGGCTTATATGGCTTAACATACATTCCCAATGACCAGTCCATATCTATTTAGTACCTGACTTTAACATTCTACTATCTAAACATCTCCATGAGTTAAAGTTCTATATCTAACTCAACATTCATACTAACATGCAACACAATTCTGAAAGTATCTTCTTAGATCTATAAGACTCTCTTGACTCCTAAACAACTCAAAAATTGATTATGAGACTCTAGCTATCTGTTCTTCAACGACCTCAGAGACCTGAGAGGGATAAATATATCTGATTATATAGGAAGTACAGGGCCTGCAGCTTCCCAAACTAAGAAATGACACACCAGTGGCTGCCTGGACAGTTCCCATTTTCTCTCCATACATTACAGCATCGATCTTCAGTCATTTGGCCCTGTTTCTCTGACAGACATTGATTTTAGAGCAGGGGTTATAAATGACTTACCTACCCAGTCTTGGCAGAGCTAGGCTGTAGACTTACCTGCTTCCAGGTTTTGTCCTTTTTGGACAGCATTCTGTCTACAGTTGGAGCAAGGGGCTTTTCCTACCAAGAGATAGGCTTGCGACTAATTCAACCATCTCCCACTGGAGCTTCTTCGATGCTCATCTTCTACTTGGAGGAGAATAGGAGTTGATATGTCTTGATATAAAAAAATCTAAAGTTACGAAAACATCTTTGAATGCCATATTCTGCAGATCTCTTGAAGTTTTTGAAGAGGCCCTATCTATCTCTTATATCAGGGTAAGCAGATGTTGCTTGTCTCTTGCTGGTTTATTTATGATTAGCTTTGCAAGTAACTATAATAGGCTGTCATAGTACCTAACAGAATGACCGGCTTGCATAACTATTAGTTTACATTTCTTAATTATCCTAAACAGTTTAAGACAATTAGTAGTAAAAGGCCGAAACATCACATTTCATTTTTTTTTCTTTACCTCCTAACCCTTACATCCCATTTCTCTGGGGAGGGGTGTCCTTATATAACAGTCCCTATCTCAGTTGAGAGGTCAAATGAGGACCAAGAGCCTCTTCATTTATTGGGAGTCTACGAAGCAGTACCATCAGTGAAAAGTGTCTTGTTGCCCGGAAGAGAGAACTACTAAACAAACAAACCAATAAGCAGACAATAGATAAAAAAGACTAAAAAATATAAAAAATGTATAAAAAAATAAAAAATAAAAATTAAAAATAAGAAGTCTATGTCCAAGTTCCCTTCGGTGTGTTAGTTGTGGTATCGATACCTTCTACTACATAGCTAAAATCCTACTATAAGTGAATAGATGCCATATGCATCCTTCTGAGTCTGGGTTAGTTCACTCAGGATGAGCTTTTCTAATTCCATCAATTTGGCTGCGAATTGCATAATTTCATTTTTCCTGATAGCTGAATAATATTCCACTGTGTAGATGTACCAGTTTTTTAACCCATTCTTCGGTTGAGGGACATCTGGGTTGATTGCAGTTTCTAGCTATTACAAATAAGGCTGCTATAAACATAGATGAGGAAACTTCCTTATGATTCCGTGAAGAGGCATTTGGGTGTATACCCAGAAGTGGTATGGCTGGGTCCTGAGGCAGAGCTATTCCAAGTTTTCTAAGATATCGCCAGACTGACCTCCATAGTGGTTGCACAAACCTGCACTCCCACAAGCAATGGAGTAGGGTACCCCTTTCTCCACACTCTCGCCAGCATGTGCTGTCATTTGAGTTTTTGATCCTAGCCATTCTGACAAGTGTGAGATGGAATCTCAAGAGTCGTCTTGAGTTGCATTTCTCTGATGATTAAGGATGTTGAGCATTTCTTCAAGTGTCTCTCAGCCTTTAGGGATTCCTTCTTTGTGAATTCTCTATTTAGCTCTGTCCCCCATTTTTTGATTGGATTATTTGGTTTCTTGCCATTTAATTTCTTGAGTTCTTTGTAGATTTTGGATATTAGCCCTCTGTCAGATGTGGGGTTGGTGAAGATTTTCTCCCAGTCTGTAGGCTGCCGTTTTGTTCGAATGACAGTGTCTTTTGCCTTACAGAAGCTTTTCAGTTTCATGAGGTCCCATTTATTGATTGTTGATCTCAAGTCCTGAGCTGTTGGTGTTCTGTACAGGAAGTTGTCGTCTGTGCCAATTAGTTTGAGGGTTTCTCCCACTTTATCTTCTAGTAGATTTAGTGTGACCAGCCTTATATTAAGGTCTTTATCTACTTGGACCTAAGTTTTGTACAAGGTGATAAGTATGGGTCTAATTTTATTCTTTTACAAATGGACATCCAGTTGGACCAGCACCATTTGTTGAAGATGCTGTCCTTCTTCCATTGTGCCATTTTGGCTTTTTTGTCAAAAATTAGGTGGCCGTAATTGTGTGGGTCTATTTCTGGATCTTCAATTCGATTCCATTGATCTACTGGTATGTTTCTATACCAACACCATGCTGTTTTTACAACTATTGCTCTGTAGTACAGCTTGAAATCTGGGATGGTAATACCTCCAGATGTTTTTTTTTTATTGTACAGGATTGATTTAGCTATTCTGGGCTTTTTGTTGTTCCATATGAAATTGAGACTAGCTCTTTCCAAGTCTATAAAAAATTGTGTTGGTATTTTGATAGGAATCGCATTGAATCTATATATTGCTTTTGGTAGGATGGCCATTTTTATTATGTTGATCCTACCTATCCATGAGCATGGGAGATCTTTCCATCTTCTAAAGGCCTCTTCCATTTCTTTCTTCAAGGGCTTGAAGTTCTTGTTGTACAGGTCCTTTACTTGCTTGGTTAGAGTTACCCCCAGGTATTTTATGTTGTTTGTGACTATTGTGAAGGGGGTTGTTTCACTTATTTCTTTCTCAGTCCATTTGTTTGTTGTATAAAGAAGGGCTTCTGATTTTTTTTTTTTGAATTAACTTTGTATCCAGCCACTTTGCTGAAGGTGTTTATCAGCTGTAAGAGTTCTCTGGTGGAATTTTTAGGGTCGCTTATGTATACTATCATATCATCTGCAAATAGGGAGAATTTGACCTCTTCATTTCCGATGTTTATCCCCTTGATCTCCTTTAGTTGTCTTATTGCTCTAGCAAGAACTTCAAGTACTATATTGAAGAGATATGGTGAAAGTGGACTTCCTTGTCTTGTCCCTGAGTTTAGAGGAAATGCTTCAAGTTTCTCTCCATTTATTTTGATGTTGTCTACTGGCCTGTTACTTTGCCTTTATTATTTCTAGGTACGGCCCTTGTATGCCCATTCTCTCCAGAATGTTTAGCATGAAGGGGTGTTGGATTTTGTCAAATGCTTTTTCTGCATCTAATGAGATTATCATGTGGTTTTTTTCTTTCATCTTGTTTATATGGTGAATGACGTTGATAGACTTTCATATGTTGAACCATCCCTGCATTCCTGGGATGAAGCCTACTTGATCATGGTGTATGATACTTTTGATGTGTTCTTGAATTCGGTTTGCTAGTATTTTATTAAGTATTTTTGCATCTATGTTCATGAGGGAGATTGGTCTGAAGTTCTCTTTCTTTGTTGGGTCTTTGTGTGGTTTAGGAATCAGGGTGATTGTGGCCTCGTAGAATGAGTTTGGCAATGTTCTTTCAGATTCTATTTGGTGAAAGAGTTTGAAAAGTATTGGTGTTAGCTCCTCTTTGAAGGTCTGGTAGAATTCCGTGCTAAAGCCATCTGGCCCTGGGCTTTTTTTGGTTGGGAGATTATTAATGACTGTTTCTATTTCCTTAGGGGTTATAGGGCTGTTTAATCTGTTTATCTGATCTTGATTTAGCTTCGGTAGGTGAAATCTATCAAGAAAATTGTCCATTTCACTTAAGTTTTCAAATTTGGTGTAGTATAGATTTTTAAAGTAGGATCCAAATATTCTCTGGATTTCCTCAATGTCTGTTGTTATTTCTCCCTTTTCATTTCTGATTTTGTTGATTTGTATTTTCTCCCTCTGTCTTTTAGTTAATTTGGCTAAGGGTCTGTCTATTTTGTTGATTTTCTCAAAGAACCAACTCTTGGTTTCATTGATTCTTTGTATAGTTCTTTTTGTTTCTAAGTTGTTGATTTCAGCCCTAAGTTTGATGATCTCCTGCCTTCTGCTCCTCTTGGGATTGCTTGCTTCTTTTTTTTCCAATTCACCCAGTTTAGCTGTTAATTCGCTAATATTAGCTGTCACAATTTTCTTTTTGAAGGCACTTAGTGCTATGAACTTTCCTCGTAGCACAGCTTTCATTGTGTCCCATAGGTTTGGGTATGTTGTGTCTTCATTTTCGTTGGATTTTAAGAAGTCTTTGATTTCCTTCTTTATTTCTTCCCTGACCCAGTGGTTCTCTAGTGAAGAGTTTTTCAATTTCCATGTGAGGTTAGATTTTCTGTTGATTCTTTTGCTATTGAAGTCCAGCTTTATTCTATGGTGGTCTGATAAGATACAAGGGGTTATTTCAATTTTCTTGTATCTGTTGAGGCTATCTTTGTGTCCAACTTTATGATCGATTTTGGAGAAGGTTCTCTGAGGTGCTGAGAAGAAGGTGTATTCTTTTGTGTTTGGGTGAAACGTTCTGTAGATATATGTTAGGTCCATTTGGTTCATGATCTGTGTTAGACTCATTATTTCTCTGTTTGGCTTCTGTCTTGATGATCTGTCCATAGTTGTGAGTGGGGTGTTGAAGTCTCCCACTATTAAAGTGTTTGGATCGATGTGCGATTTAAGTTTTAGAAGCGATTCTTTTATAAATGTAGGTGCCTTTGTATTTGAGGCATAGATGTTCAATATTGAAATTACCTCTTGGTGGATATTTCCTTTAATGAGTATGTAATGCCCTTCTCTGTCTTTTTTTATTAAGTTCAATTGGAAGTCTATTTTGTTTGATATTAGGGTGGCTATTCCAACTTGTTTACTGGGTCCATTTGCTTGGAAAACCTTTTCCCAGACCTTTACTGTGAGATAATGTTTATCTTCAATAGTGAGGTGTGTTTCTTGTATACAGCAAAAAGATGGGTCTTGTTTACAGATCCACTCTGTAAGTCTGTGTCTTTTTATTGGCGAGTTGAGTCCATAAATGTTGATGGATATTAGTGACCAGGCATTGTTATTTTCCATTATTTTGGTATAGCTGGCTGTCTTGTGTTTCTTTTTGTTTAGTTGCTGTGGAGGTTTTTATTTCCTCTGTTTTCTTGGGTGTAGTTATCTTCTCTGTGTTGGAATTTTCCTTCTAGGATCTTCTGTAGGGCTGGGTTTGTGAGGAGATATTGTTTGAATTTGATTTTGTCATGGAATATCTTGTTTTCTCCTTCTATGTTAATAGAGAGTTTTCCTGGGTATAGTAGTCTGGCTGGGCACCTATATTCTCTCAGGGTTTGTAGGACATCCATCCAGGCCCTTCAACTTTTAAAGTTTCTGAGGAGAAGTCAGGTGTGATTCTGATGGGTCTGCCATTGTATGTGAGTTGGCCTTTTTCTCTTACAGCTTTTAATATCCTTTCTTTGTTCTCTACATTTGGAGTTTCTATTATTATGTGGCAAGAGGAGTTTCTTTTCTGATCTAATCTGTTTGGTGTTCTGTAAGCCTCTTGGATTTTTACTGGCACCTCTTTCTTTAAGTTTGGGAAGTTTTCTTCTATGATTTTGTTGAAGATATTTCCTGGATCATGGAGTCTGGAGTCTTCTCTTTCCTCTATGCCTATAATTCTTAGGTTCTGTCTTTTTATTGAGTCCTTGATTTCTTGGATGTTGTGGGTGAGAGATTTTTTAGCTTTCTCATTTTCTTTGGATGTTGTACTGATTTCTTCCATCGAATCTTCCATGCCTGAGTTCCTGTCTTCCATCTCTTGCATCCTATTTTTCATACTCACATCTGTAGTTCCTGTTCTCTTCTCTTGATTCTCCATTTCCTCTTTTAACTCTGACTGTGTTTTCTTTATTGTTTCCATTTCTATTTTCATGTCTTGAATGGTATTGTTCGTTTTGTACATTTCCTTCTCCAGTTTGCTTGTTTTTGTCTGGAGATCTTTCATTGCTTTGTCCTTTTCCTGTTCAAGCTGGGTCACCTTGGCTTGGAGCTCTTTAATGGTGTTATTCGTTGTTTTGACTTGTAAAATTGTGGCTTCTTTGAATTCCTTCATAGTTTTAAGTTCTTCTTGAAGGGACTCTATCATTTTCCATAATGTAGAATTGTCATCGTTTTCATGTGTTTCAGTTGTGGTGAGGTGGTTCGGGCTGGACGGAATAGCGTTGCTTTCTTTTGTTGGAGACATTTCGCTCTGTTTTTTTTTTTTTGGTCTGGGGCCTCTGGCCATGTGGAATTTTTTTTCCTGTCTTCTGGACTTGGGTCCAAAGGGGGCACTTTGGTGTAGGAGTAGCGTTGCCTTACTCCACCCCTATAAGGTGAGTCATTCGCCCCGCCTCCCTGGTGGAGACCTAACTAATCTAGGTGGTGGAGCTGTGTACAAGGAAGCTCTCATTCCCTACCAGAAGAGCCCATACTAGTACAAAAGTCCGATATACGACAGTTTCAAATATCTCGCAGTTTGCCCAGGGTTGGTTCCTGTAGCCGGTAAAGCTGCAGTTCAGCTCCAGTAGCCTTGCCGCTCCCGCGGCTTGGAAACTGGCCAGTGATGTCAGACTGCGATCTATGGTCTGAAGGCACTTTGCAGCAGAGCTGCCCTGACTTCCAAGGGTCGCAACCTTTTGCCAGATAATTGGATCATCTGTGTGAGACCTGGGAGTGCCCAGCAGGGTGGGGATTATCTCTGCGTGGGTTCTGAATCTGCCGCCTGGGTATTAGGTTGGAACTTACCGGGGGTCTCTCCTGTTGGGGGATGGGTTATCCCGATTCCTGGGTCCAGAGTCTTCCTAGCGTGTCCAAGAGTGGGAAGGGGCATCCTGCCCAGGGATCTTCTGTGGTCCCTGTGTAGCTGGGTGAGATTTAGAAGGGGTCATTCCCTTTGTACAGCGTCCTGCAACACTTGCCCAATATGCTGATATCTGATACTAGTTGGTCTTGTATATGTATGTGTAATGTATATATAACTTTTATGAGTAATTTTGATTTAGGATTTAATTGTATGGATGATTTATTATATACTGAAAGCAAACAAAATTGTTATTGTTTCTTTGATTTCCCTTTTTTATATTGTTTCTTTGGTTCTGTCTTTCATAGTATGAGCTTTATTCAAATGATAAATGATTTGTGATAAATGATTCACGTTTGAGAATAAGTGTTTAAAAGCTGGTTTGGAACTACTGATATTTGGAAAGGGCCTATTTGGCTAATGTGAGGTCTCATAGTATACTCTGGTTTCATTACAACCCCCTATACCCTGGTTGCATTAGAACTCTGGCCCCCCCCCCATGTATTGCTATCTGTCAATCTTTTCTCATTTTGTTGTCCAAAGAGGAATTCTTCAACAATCTGAGATGGGAATGAATGTTGGGTTCCTGGATATTGAGAATATTTTAATCAAATTATTTCCCCTAGCTTTTGTATTTCTTGTCTCTTTGGTTTAAATGGGCTTCTAGGTCTCCTTCATGGTTCTCCTTCATGTTTCATCTTTTCCAGAATTTTACTACTATAGAGAAGTTTTCCGTAGCCTGGCATTAAACGTATTTCCCCTAAATCTTGACGTGTCTCTATGTCTATCCTTGGTATAATATATTTTTTTAATGGTATCCAACACTACACATTTGATTTCTATTTAGTTGTAAATTTACCTGTTTTCTAGTAATTGGATATAAACTTAAGGAACCAGATATTTTGTCTGTTTTATTAATGGCTATATCCCTAGAATGTTGACTAGTGTTAGATGCACAAGAAGTGATCAACAACACTTACCACTTACACATTGAATTCATATCTTTAAATGTCCTATTTAGTGATTTTCTTATCCTTTTCATATTTGAAGCTTCTTTTCCATTTGTTCATCTACCTATTTTTCAGTTGCCTTGTAGTTTTGTGATTTATATTTTAGTATTTGATTCTTCTGAAATTCCAAGAACACATCAAAAGTATCATACACCATGATCAAGTAGGCTTCATCCCAGGAATGCAGGGGTGGTTCAAAACACAAAAATCCATCAACGTAATCCACCATAAAAAACAAGCTGAAAGAAAAAAAAACCCACATGATCATCTTGCTAGATTCTGAAAAAGTATTTGACAAAATCCAACACCTCTTCGTGCTAAAAGTCCTGGAGAGAGCTGGCATACAAGGAACATAACCAGAAATAATAAAGGCAATATACAACAAGCCAGTAGCTAACAGCAAATTAAATGGAGAGAAATTTAAAACATTTCCTCTAAACTCAGGGACAAGGCAAGGATGCTCACTCTCCCCATATCCCTTCAACATGGTACTTGAAGTTCTAGCTAGAGCAATAAGACAACTAAAGGAAATCAAGGGGGATACAAATTGGAAAGGAAGAAGTCAAAGTGTCCCTATTCACAGATGATATGATAGTATACATACGTGACCCCAAAAATTCCACCAGAGAACTACTACAACTGATAAACACCTTCAGCAAAGTGGCTGTATACAAAATTAATTCAAAAAAATCAGAAGCCCTTCTTTATACAACAAATAAATGGGCTGAGAAAGAAATTAGGGAAGCAACACCCTTCACAATAGCCACAAACAATATAAAATACCTGGGGGTAACTCTAACCAAGCAAGTTACAAGAACTTCAAGTCCTTGAAGAAAGAAATTGAAGAGGCCATCAGAAGATGGAAAGATCTCCCATGCTCATGGATAGGTAGGATCAACATAATAAAAATGGCCATCCTACCAATAGCAATATACAGATTCAATGCAATTCCTATCAAAATACCAACAGAATTCTTTACAGACCTTGAAAGAACAATTATCAACTTCATATGGAATAACAAAAAACCCAGAATAGCTAAATAAGTCTTGTACAATAAAAAAAAAAACATCTGGAGGTATCACCATCCCTTATTTCAAGCTGTATTACAGAGAAATAGTAATAAAAACAACATGGTACTGGTATAGAAGCAGACCAGTGTATCAATGGAATCGAAGTGAAGACCCAGATTCTTCTGAATCTAATCTTGAGATAAGCTAAGAGAATGTAACATTCATTGTCTCTTTTCAGCCATTTTCTACTTCTTTTCCTTATCTTATGTTTTTCTTAGTAAACTCAATTTCTCTTAATGTCTGAAGAAATAATTTATTTATTATTTAGTTTCTTTTGTGTGAAGTATCTGGGAATAAAGAAAATCAATTTTATTTAAACAAAGTCATGTTTATTTGTCAATGTCATAAATATTACTTGCTACTGAGAACCATTCAAAACTCTCTTATGATAATATCTAGACACCTCAACAGGGACATAACACAGGTTTCCTTGTGGTGTTTATGATTTTTCTGTCCAATTAATTTTTTCCCCAGCATATGCCTTCAGAACATTACCATTTAATATGCAGAGGTTGAGTGAGCTTACAAATATGCTGAGTTAATTTGAATTTTATAAAATTAATTATATGTTTCAGTTTTTGAGGTAAATATTTCTTTCCTCTCAAAAATCCTAAGTGTAAATATAGTCTTTGCTTTGTAGAGTATCACGGGACTAATGGAGCTGTGAGCTGTAAAGGTATGTTGCAGGTTTAGTCAGCCATGTGTATTCTCACAGTTATTTCCTGCCCTTTCTTTTTTTTTTTTCTTCCAGGTCCATAACAGCCCAAAGTGCCTTGGTTCTGTGTATTCTTGTTATCGATCAATCAGCTTATTTTTTTCAAACCAAGAGGAAATTAGAATTTATGGTCATGAAATAAAAAAGAATGGAATCAGGTAAGATGAGGAAAAACAGAACAAAAACAACAAAACCAAACACCCAAACCATGGTCTATGAAAGTGCCACCAGAGATTAACTGAAATCTCAGACGTCTCAGACTCGAAGTAGATTACAGAGCGCAGGAGTAGAGGACTTGTCCTTCTGTGGAGGTTCACAGTAGTTTCACAGTGATGTCATGCCTTCAGTGTGCTGAAGTCCACCAGGCAGCTAGGAATCTAGGTGGTCCACAGCCTAGTGTGTGATGCAGGTGGGTTTGCAGAGGTGCGCAGGATTGCCACATTCTCCCGAGGGCACCATCAGATCTATCTTTGTGTCGTTCAAGTCTGATTACTTTTGGCCTCCTCAATATTTTCTCTTTTCCTTTATAGCACAGCTTACAAAAACGGACTTTCTTTTCTGTTTGGAAAGGATTCTCGAAGTCCTGTGAGGATGAGGTTCGGGTGTCACTGGAGAATTTGCAATGAAGCCCTGACAAAGACTCTGAACCAGTAAATAGCTGTCCCTGTTGATAGATCAGAGCAGCCACTGTGGCTTCCTGCCTGCCAACGACATGACCTGAGAATTGTGAGGAAGGGGATGTTTATGTCAGACAGAGATTTTGTACAGTTAAAACTAGGAATCATGGGGAATAATTTCCCTTCCAATCTAAATAATTACAGAGACACCCAGTTTTAAACATTTCCTAGCTGAGCTATGCCAGAAAAAGTAAATAGTGAGATGGAACAATTTTATCCATCATTCACAACTCACTTTTGGGTGTGTGAGCCATGGGATTCCTTCCAGTGGAGGACTGATGACGAAGCTTTTCCTCCATGTGGAGTCATCCAAGGTCAGGAGCAGCTCTGTAAATGAGCTCTGAGCAAAGCCTCAGGGGAGCCTCATGTCAGTTCTACAACTAGGAGCATCTCACACCCCCTTTGGGGATTATTTACTTTTCAGTACCTTTTTCTGTTGGTACAAGGTCTTGCCACCCATCTCTTCTGGCCTACTGCTTGTTATGTTGACCAGGCTGGCTGAAAACTCACAGAAGGCCTCTGGTGTAAGCTCCCTGAATACTGGGGAAACAAACATGTACCACAGGACCCAGATTTATGAGCTTATTATTTTCTTGTCATTTCTGTCTCCTTTAAACAAAATTGGTGTTTGCTTGTGTTTTTGCTTTTGTTTTAGGTTTCAGTACAGATTTAAGCAAGGATGTTAGCAGAGAACAAGAGAAGTACAGCAGTACATGCCATAGAATGTCACGCACGCACGCATGCACACAGAGGGAGGGAGAGACAGAAAGAGACAGAGAGACAGAGCACACAGAAACAGAGACAGAGGAGAGACATAGAGAGACCGGCAGAGAGGCAGACACAGAGACAGAGACAGAGAGACAGAGACAGAGTATGCGTCATCGTTTTCTTATAAAAGAAAGCTGAACATTTGAATGGAAAGATGATGTGGTTGAACATGGATTTCTTAGAATTGAATTTATGTGTTTTTATGAATTTTCATTTGGGCTTTTGGGTAATGGGCACTTACAATGATCATGTTTCATTAAATGAATTTTCTTCCGAAAAAATGCTCAAGAATACTATTTGTTAAATGGAATACATAATTGATTTCAATAATAAGAAAGAATTTCTACAAGAAATTCCAGTCCTCTGATAGGTAAAGGGTAAATTTATTTACTTCTTGCACTATTATTATTATTATTATTATTATTATTATTATTATTATATCCTAGTAAGCTCTTGAGAGACGTCCAAAGAGGTTAAATGTGTGTAACTGCTACCTCTGTCTTTCAGCTCTCTGAACTGTGAAGTAAGGGGTTTTGGTTCAGATGAAGCATAAAAATCTTAGCATAAATATGAATATTCCTGTCTGGTTACATTTTACTGTTTCCAGTTACAAACTAAAACCAAAGCCCCACACATGTCTCCCA
>CAJQZJ010001166.1:699733-746336 GCA_907164525.1 Lophiomys imhausi
CTGTTTCCAGTTACAAACTAAAACCAAAGCCCCACACATGTCTCCCATAGAGAATGTCTTAGGCTGAATGGAATCTGATCTCCTTCTATCCCTCTCATCTTCATCAGTGCCCTTATATGTCATAAACAGGTAATCACAGATTTCCGTTTTTTCTTAGAAATATCTACTTAGTTAAGTTGACAGTGAAAGAGAGCTGACAGATACAGATGACTGATGGGGAGCCAAAATCCCCATTCACCAGAGCTACACTTCCCACAAATCAGCATCTCATTAAAAATAAAATAAGTTTATAAAATGTCAAACACTGTTTTTAAGAAGCAGGTTTTTATAAACTTTTAAACTCTAAAAAAGTAATATTTTCATTGTTATTTCACACTGGCTTTTATATTTAGCTTTTAATTATAACATCTTTTTGTTAACTAGTCTTTTATTTTCTAATTATAATTCATAACTGCTTCTCTTTGCTCATAACTATTCTCTCTCTATATATATACATACACACACACACACACACACACACACACACACACACACATATATATAAACCCTTTGTTACAGATGATTTATAGTGTTTTGGGTAATTATCTCTTACTTTGTTTACTTCTGCAGTTTTTACTGGACATAACCATGCTCTTTCTACACCAGAAATTTGAATTTTTGAAAGTTACGACTATGCCTATTAGTCGCTTATGTTACACCATGGTTTATACTTTTATTTTGATATGACTACCTTAATAAAAGTGAGCTTCTCAAATCTGTGTTATGATTAGGACCTGTTGTTTACTATACTTCCATTACAAATGGAAGGAGGGCAGTGTTTTATTCCTTTTTTTTTTTTTTATGTGGGAATATATATTTACTTTCGTTCATCAAAAGATACCACGGAATTAAAAACTATATAAGCTACAAGAAATTTATATCAAAAATAGTAAAACTCCACAACTTTATGATAAAATAATAAATAGCCCAAGGACTTTGGAGTGACAAAGTATCTGAACAGGCATTTCACGTAGTAAGAATAGTCAGTAAACATTTGAAAACAGAGAAAAAGAATAAACTCAAATTCATTGGCATTCAGACATGAATGTAAAAAACCACAATGAGTTAGCATTTCACACCAACACATGAGCAGATATTAAAGAGCTGAGTGCTACCTCATGCTGGCAAGACTCTAAAATAACAGAAATTGTCATTTGTTGCCGACAAATGTGTAAACTGTTACAGCCACGCTGGGAAACAATTTGTTATTACCTAATAAAGCTGAACAGACTCCTACCCTACGGCCCATGAATCCACTCCTTAGGTGCATATCCTGGAGAAACTCTTGTTCATGGGCACAGGGGACATGTACAGGAATGTTCAGAGGAACACTGTTCATAACAGCCCCAAACTAAAAGCCACCCAAATAACACATAAACAATAGAATAGTCCCGTGGTGGTATATTCCTGCCATGAAATATGAGACAGGAACCACAAATACACAGCAAACCTCCATGTCACAGAATATACTTGCTACATGCACTTTCATACGATGTTCATAGCAGACAAAACAGAGAAGCATGTGTGCCAGAGTGGGAGAAACTACACAAAAAATTCCTGGGATGATTAGCTCACATTTTAGCATTATGGTTACCTCTAGTGGTTCTCAACCTTCCTAATGTTGTGACCCCTTAATACATTTCCTCAGGTTGTGGTGACCCCCAACCACAAAATTATTGCATTGCAACTTCCTAACTATAATTTTCCTACTGTTATGGACTGTAATGTATATATGATATGCAAGATATTTGACATGTGACCCCAAAGGGGTGGCAACTCACAGGTTGAGAATTGCTCCTCTAGAGGGAGGGAAGCTATGTGGTTATTGAGGAAGATGCAGAGAGCTGCTAGGTACAATGTCGAATTTCTAATGTTTTATTTCTTTTTGTTTTCTAAATGACTCACGCTTTTGCAATATCTATTTGGTTAGTTCTTTTTGGTTTAAAATGAAATTAAATAAAACCAGAACTCAAGGGCACCACATATTTTGTCTCTTGCATGTCTGTAATTCAGAGATAGTGAGTAGAGTTTTCAGAATTATCATTAACTCTCTGGATAAAATGTAATCTTTAACTCTCATTCTTCCAAATAGAGCTAGTTTCCACACTGAAAACATCACATATAATTTTCAGCTGTATATTTCTGATTCTTGAAACTTCTACTAAGTTGAAAGTATTAACCCTACATCAGTGGCACTTTCCTTGTCTTTTAAGTTAAATATTAAACTTGTCAGGAACGTTGAGATTTCCTATAGAATGAAATCTTTGTGGATGTCCCTGCATAGCTCATTCAATAACTCTGTGTAAAAATTCTCCATTAACTATTACCTGAGTCATTTTGAGGGCACGGCATGTACAGCTTTAACTTGGGTTTTTGCATCCCTTTGCTTTATTTTCCAGCTTGTCCTTGCCCCAGACAATTGGGCAGGTGCACATTGAGAAGCTAGCTGACTACATTCTGGTGAAAACGACCTTCGGATTTTCGTTGGCTTGGGATGGAATTTCGGGAATTTACCTCAAACTGTCCGAGGAGCACAGAGGGAAATCATGTGGCTTATGTGCAAACTATAATAGCATTCAGTCAGATGACTTTGTGATTGAACAAGGTAAGGACCTGGAGCACAGGAAAGGGGTAGGCCCTTTAGAGCCTTATTCCTTTGGCCAACAGCAGTTCATAGCCTGAAGCCTTGACTGATGGTGGAAATCCCTAGCTACCATTTGTCTACTCAGGCGATTTCAAGTGGAAGTCACAATGGAAAACATTTTTTGGTTCCTTGACAACGTTTACTAAGTAAAGGTGCAATATTTGCTCCCACAGAAACTGTTAACTGAGCATTTACTTTCTAACAGGAGTCTCAAGAATACTAACTATATATACTGCTGCCTGGACTTGGGAGCTGCAGTGAACAAAATGCAGAATTCCCCACTCTTGGAGTTCATATTCTGGTGACTTGAACCTTTCAGCTCCAATGTGCTTACTTTAAAAGTATTAAAGTATCCAATCTTGACTAATAAATTAAGATAGATGCCAAATAAAAGTTTTGTAAAGATGATGAACTGAAACCAGGATTACTCACTTGGCACAGCAACTGGGAAAGGCTTTATGTGCTTTCCTGGTTACCTGCTGAATCTAAGGCATGAAACTGTGCATCACTAGTACACAGCCCACCTCTGTTTGGAGATTACTGAGGAGTAAGAAACCCACAGGCCATAACCATGATTCATGTCCACATAAAGAGGTTATACAAAGAGGAACATCACTCTCAGTGCCAGCAGATCTGGCCTTGAATCATGCTTCCATTCTTACCTATTTCCAAAGTTGGGTCATTGAGTCTGTTGTGGTGAAAGAGGAGTGTATTAATTTGGACTTAGAGAGTAATCAGTGACAGTAAGAATACACCTTGCTATGTGTCATGATGTTTAATATGAGCACAGAGCAACATGACTCCTAACCCTCATATCGTCTGATGTTTGTGTTTTCTTAATTTTCAACAAAGCCACAGCCTCCAATGTAATGCAGCTGTCAGTTGCTTCTGTTAGAGCTGGATTAGATATTGTTACACTTATCCCCGATGAGATACAATTGCTAACAATTGCCTCTAAACTGCAGTTTGCTACAGAGAATTGTTTTGTGTTACAAACTTAATGACAGTTGTCTGTATATTGTGCTTTAATGGATGTTAAAAGAACATTCCAGAGTGTACAGTTTGAAAATCGCAATGTGGGATAAAAATTATGTTTTGATATTTATTACATTTAAAACATTTTAATGATGTGACAGTATATGTTTTTATAGAGTGGCAATGATTAAGTGAGACAATTCCTGTAAACATGTAGATTTCCCACCACTTAGATGATATTCAATCTGTTTTATTTACTTTATGATTGTCTCCAGGTAACCTACAGGAGTGGAAATATGTCTTTGTATATTTTTAAGAATCTCTCAGTAAAATGCAAATATTTTACTCACACTACATTTATCATCATGACTAGTTTACCAAGAGCTAGGTTAGAGAGAGTGGCTCCAGTGAGTCAATTTCCTCATACGTAGAAAGGAAATAATGAAAACAGGCCTTAGTGCCTGCCAGCATCTAATGAGAAAATGTAACTGGAAGTGCTTAGAGGTCCGTATAGGAAGCATCATAGTTTGGTTTAGTGGGCTTCTGAACTAATACGTACAGGTTTAAAGTCTCAAAATAAACAACATGTATGGCTCTTTTACTAATACAATGTAATAGAACTTATCAAGTTTGAATCTAAAACTAGGAGTAAGGTAAACTCTAAGGCAGTGGTTCTCAGTCTTCCTAATGTGGCCTTTTAATACAATCCTTCAAAATTATTTTGTTGCTACTTCATAACTGTTTTCCTGCTACCGTTATGAATTATAATGCAAATATCTGATATTCAGGATATCTCATAGGTTGAGAACCACTGCTCTAAGGCATTGCCCAGGCTGTTTTGTAACGCAAAACGATGAAATAAGTGGGAGTCTTGAAAATATTTTTGGTTTTCCAGACTTTAAAAAAGTGATATTTTGAAATGAAATATGGCTGTAGCTTTTCTTAAGGAGAACATCAGTGTTTTTTCACTTTTAAGTAAGTATTTTATAGCAGGTTTTGTTCAGTGTGTAAGGTCTCAGGCAATTTCAGAGATTACAAAGGAGGCCAGATATGCTTGTAACATCAGGAATATAACTTAATAAATATTGAACATTCATCTAGATTTTTTGTTCATTTGTTTGGTAAGTCTCTTCTGAGCATGTGCTATATGTTAGATGTTAAACTAAGGATACTGGAATAAAACAATGAAGGAAGTTTCTCTTTATTGTATTAGAAGGCATTGTAAATAAGAAGACAAATGGAAATATAATTTTTGTGAGATATAACACCCTTGACAGAAAGTGGTTAATGTGATGAGAACAAGAGAACAGCAAGTGTTGGCAATGATCTAGAAATTGTTTTCAGAAAGTCACATTAGCCCTCATGTGACTGATAAACTGAGCCGGGTTGATATGTGTGTGTGTGTGTGGGGGGGCTCACCTGAGGAGAAGGAAAGGAGGGAGAGGTGGAAGATGGTGGGAGAGTGACACTGGGAGGAAAGGCAGGAGAGGGCTGTGATTGAGATGTACCTCGAATAAAGAGATAAGTGTTGAAAAAAGAATCCTAGGTAAAGGGAAGAAACCTATGGAAGATAGGTTTTAAAAAAATTTGTTTATTTTTTGCAACACTAGGAATTGAATCTATGCCATTAGAATTACAAGTACACACCATCAAGCGCTCCCTCCACCTATGTTTCCATGGGTTCTGTGGTCAAACTCAGGGTCTAATGCGTATGTCCAGAACTTACTGGCTGAGACATCTTACCCAAATACCCAGGAATAATTTTAATAAGGTTTGTGAAAGTGACCCTGATGCAACTCTGTTTTTATTTGCAATAGAGGACTACACAGAAGACATTGCCATGTTTGCAAATAGCTGGCTGGTGCAAACTCTGGATGACTCTAAATGCGCACCCACTCCCCCAGACTTTCCAAATCCATGTTCCAGTGGAATGCCAGCATTTGAGGTAAGTTCACTATAAAAAAAATTGTCCATGTTGGGCTTTATACAAATCCATTTTTGGACATTTAGCACAAAGCATTTTAGTGCAAATTCAGTGTAATTAAATTATTGAATTCAGATTATATAATTTGCAGTATGGAATGACTTCACATTAATTTCAGAAAGAGGGGATACAATGGGATTCATAAGTGTAGTATTTCACCAAGAAAATACCTGAAAATTGTTCACTGAATTTCACAAGTGTAAATTATCTGCCCTTTCCTGGTGAGAGCACAGAGTTCTGCAGGTGTATTAGTACCAAGTGGAATGAGCATACTTGTGTACCAGTGACCTTTCTGATGACTGGCGTCTTTTTTTTTTTGCACAGGCTATCTTCTTCAAATGCCAGATACTGCTGCAGTTCCCTTTTCTGAGCTGCCATGAGTACATTGATCCATACTTATACATTGCCAGCTGTGTTAATGATCTGTGCAAGTAAGTGAAACAATTAGCAATTGCAATAAATTTCTTCATGCAAAAAAGAAAATCAAGAGCAGATGGACTTTTGCAACATAGCCAATTCAGTAGCTTGCCACAGAGAGCTTCATGTAAAGCCCATGCTGGACTAACAGGTAGTTATTAGAGGCCGCTGTTTAGCAGGTAGTTAAATGTTTTTCATGGAAGGAGCTGAAGCTAATGGCTTTTAAACATTTTGTACCACTGGCCCTTTTTTAGATTCTAGAGATGTTTGCACAATACTTTTCTGTGCAATAATGTTTAAAATCTACAAAACAAAGTAACATTATAAAGAAAACTAAGGAAGTAGTCATCAAAAGAGTTAAAGAAATCAGCTCCTAATATACATATGTGCTTTAAAATACATTTTATATTTAATAACTGCTGAAATTTTATACCATGAGGGATACAAACAATAGTTTTTAATTTTTTCACTTATAGTGAGAACACATGAAAAATAAATGAGATATGGTGGTGACAAAAATTATACACATGTTGCTAATAATATTGTGACTTATACCTTTATACATAATTGAAGGAAATACTCAATTTAAATTGATGATGACTAGAAATAAACCTTTAATGTTTTTCTACCCACGATCATGGATTGCTTCTTGCTCTCCCAGGTTAGCAACATCTGGAATAGAAAGCTGTCTAGGCAGTAAATTGATCACATTATGTTTATCATAGAAATTATGACAAATTACCCATTGTTGAGGTATTATTAAATTTTGTTTATTTTCAGCTATCAAGTATATGTGATTAGTCATGTTGAAGATTTAAGGGTACTTCAGGGATTTTTATATGTTTGAATTTTTAATGAGTCCTCAAAATTAAAAATAGTATGCTTGAATATATTTGTAGAACAGCCAACTAATTTTTGGTGAAGTAAAGCCATTTGAATTTTTGGTAGCTTGTTAATATCTCTACTTTTATTAAAAGTAATACAAGAGTAGAAATAGTACTGAGATTATGTTACCTATAAATACTTTTCTTTAGAGAAATTGCTTCTTATAAAAGTGAATTGAATGTACTGATGTTTTCCAAATACTAAAACAAATTGATTGGCTTTATGGCTTGGCTTTGAGTTGACTGCAGTCTTGTGTAGTGATTGACTTGTGGAGATGTCTTCAAATGCAGGGGTTCCTAAACAAGTACAAAACTCCCAAATAGCTTCTCTTCTCCAATGGTGGTCAGTGACCTTCCTATGTGTTTTTGAAATTTTCTTCTCTGACCTTTTAAAAAGTAAGCACTAATTGTACATCTTTGTTTTTTTACTCAAAGTGGCCTTTTCCTTTTCAGGATCCACAGAGGTAGGCATGCTCCTTACTACCTCGTTTATGCAGAATTCAAAAATTATTCTTTCTCCACAATGGCTTGCGTCCACTGTTTGGAACGTTCCTAAACTGCTCTGTCATACTTATCATTAGCAGCCATTTCTTTTGTAGGTTGAGATAAAGTATCTTTTGGTAGATTCAAGAAAGTCATTCTCTTTTATTAATTTGGCTGCTTAAAAAGCCAGAGTAACAGTGGATAAACTTCGATGGAATGTTTATACATCTCTCATTTAAAAGATCAAGCCAGAAATTGCTCTTGGATTAACATCATTGGTCTGTTCCATACAGTGAGTTTGCAGTCTTGTTGACACATGATGTCCTTATTCTCAGTTTCAAGGCTCAGCCTGGCTCCTCACTCTTATGTCTTCATGTTGGCTGTCAGAAAGGAAGAAATGAAACAACATGCAAGCATTTTTGACCTGGAAGATTCATATACAGCCCTACAGTCCTCATTCTAAGCTTTTTGGACCAGAATGTAGAAACATGGATATACCTAGATGCTCAGAAGACTAGTAGTGTTTTCTGTTTTGTTTTTTGTTTTTGCTGAGTAGCTGTCCATCCAGGAAATATACAAGGTTCTAAAAATGACAGGAAACTACAGCTAAAAACCGTTATCCCATATATCTACATCATATAAACTTTCAATGAAAAATTAACTTTTTTTTTTGAAACTGATTTTTCTGAAACTCTGAACAGAGCAGTGAGGTTGAGAATTACCTCATAGTGGTTTAAATTAGCTGACCCTTAAGACACATGTTTGAGGTAGAAAGACAGAGTTAGGTGCAGGGCAGGCAGGTCATATGAGAAGAGGGGTATTGTGTTTGACTTTATCGGACATTGCCAAAGTAGAAGTGGGAAACTCCCAGAATCAGCTTCCATTTCTCCCAGTATTTCCTTCAGGGCACACCTTCTTCTGTCTTTCTGTCCTTCTTTTCCTAAGTAGGAAATGAGTGGTTCTTTTTCCCCCCTTGTATTATGGGACTGATTCAGATGGATCCTGTCCAGTGAAAAGGTGAACTGGCTGAACAGACATGCCTTTCTTGCTTCTATTATGACTCACTGAAATTGACTTTGCACTCATCTTTTGTGCTTATTCACTAATCAATGAGACACACATGAGAACAGAAACCATGTCCACATGGTTTTTACCCTGAACACCTAAATTCTAGTGGAATAGAGAAGCAGGTTCCCAGCTATGACACGCTCATTTGCCTGCAGAGATCAAGGACTGCATACAAGCTCCACACAAGAGGTAGCATTTGGCTGGGAACAGGAGAGCCCTTGCAATTATGCCTTCCTGGTTTTGCTTGCAAAAACTTGGCATCAAAGAAATGATTTTAGTTTTTGGCATGTGAGATTCAATTGAATTAGAAATGACTATTATTTAATGCTTATTTTTTTTTCTCATTAGAGCTCACATCCAAATGGAAAATAACCTCGCTTTCTCTCAGGAAGTAAGGATAGTAATTTCCTTCTTGCCTGATCGTGATGTTTTTCGACAGGTGCCATAACATTATGTGACTAGCATGGTTCCTGGAGTAGCTATATAAATGATAGATATTTTAATATTTGTTGCACTGCATGGCAAGCTCCAAATCACTTTCTGTGTTAACTTTCAAAATCATTATTAATTGTAGGAAACACTCATACATTTTAAGGTGTATCATGATATTTTAAGGTAAATTTCTCCCAGAAACTTAACAATTTTTGACATGTGCTTCTTTTCAGAAGGGGTTTTCTGTCTTTAATTTTAGAATTTTCTGAGCTCCTGAAGTTTACATGGACAAGGTTCCCTTTTGCCTTCTAAAGCTTCATTAATTGGACTAGATAAGCTACTTGGTTCCAATTACAGTAGCGCAGAATAAGGGCAATTTGAGAAGGTAGCTTTTATAACAAAGACCAAAAATGTCAAGAGTCACAAAATTGGAACATTCTTCAGGTCATTATCTTTTAAGATGCTTAACTATCCAATTTTGAGTATGGATCAGGTTGAAAACCATGCTCACTACCTTGTTCTAAAACTGTTTATTTTTGAAAGCGCCTTGTTAATCTGCTTTGGGAACTGGAAGATCCCATAAGAAATTATTGTTTAGAGAGCTTCTAAAGTGATTACAAGAAAAATAATTAGAGATAATTTACTTGTGGCAATGTTGTAAAAATGTCTAGCTTTAGTGAAAGAGCTCAAACTCTCCTTTTAAATCTTAAGTTAAATGTTATTTATTAAGTCTTTCAAAACTATTTTGGAGTGTACCAGCAATGGCAGCTATAAACCAAGTATAATCCTTAGGAGGGGCCCAGAATTGGGCAATTCAGAATGAGGCATTTGGAAAAAAGCTTGATGTTTTTGTAGAAATATAAATTTATGATATTTTTCTTTTTATTGTTTTTTTTCATTTTGTGAATTTCACATCATGTACCCTATTCCCTCTCATCTCCCACTTCCCCTCAGACCCACCCTCCACCCTTGCAACCTCCCCAACATAAAAGAAATCTCATTGTGGAAGTTGTAATGTGTCTCAGGGTGTCCCACAATAGTCCCTTTTGTCCACACATTTTTTGGTTTCAAATGTTCATTATAATGATTCCTTGGTCTGGTATGAGGCCTCTGGCTTCTGCTACTTTGTCAGTACTGGAACCTCACTGGGGCTCCTTTCAGATATGCTGTTATTGTCCTGTGTGATGGAGATCCTATAGTTTTGGATCGGTGGAACAGACAGATACTCCAGCAGTTCATCCATGTGGTGTATGTTGGCGTGGGCCAAATCAAAGCCCTGGTTCTGGCCATGCAACCCCCACTGGCAGGGTTCTGCTCTCCCAAGTGCTACAACAGGTAATGGTTGGACCAACTTTCCTGCTTTCATGACCACATCAGGACAAATTCTCCTGCCTGCTACCACTGGTAAGGGCAAGAGAGTAAAGGGGATCCCTCCCTTGTCAGCACCACAAAGCAGACGGAAGGCAGGGGTGGCTCTCCCACACTCACTCCCTCGGGACTGGCTCACACACAACCCCCACATCCAGGACTGGCTGTAGTATGCTGCCCAGACAAGGTTCAGGGCCTGCTCTCCAGATTGCTGCAGCACGTGAGGGGCAGGAACAGCTCTCCTATTCTTTTTTTTTTTATTTTTCTAACATTTATTTATTTCTTCAAGTTATATCTCAACCATAGTCTCCATCCTCCCCCTCCTGGTCTAACCCTCCTATGTTCTTCCCCCTTTCCCTCTATCTTCTTTTTCTTTTCTTTTTTTTTTTAATTTAAGGTGTATCTTTTCCCCCCAACATATTCCCCTTTTAGTCCAATAAAAGTCTCTTTTTCTTATAACAATAAACATAATACAAAACAATAAGAACAATTAGGCAATAATTATGAAAATTATAAGATATATTCCAAATGTCCAGTCCATTTGTATTTGTCAACTAATAATAATATTCTATTATCTCAATGAGTTTAAAGTTCTATACCTAACTCAGTTTCCATCCTAAACTTGCATTACCAACTTAAAAAAATCATGTTAGAACATCCTTTTAATTACTAAACAACTTAAAACTTAACTGTGAGACTATACTATCTAGTCTACAGCCATATCAGAGACCTGTGAAGAATAAATATATCTGAATAACAGGAAGTACAGAGCAAGCAAATTCCAAAACTAAGAAATGGCAGACAACTGGCTGCCTGGACAGTCCCCAATTTCTCTCAATACTCTGAAGCATCTATCTTCAGCCTTTTGGCACAGTATCTTTGACAGACATTAATTGTAAAGCAGGAATTATGAAGGTTTTGGCCACCCTGTCTTGGCAGGGCTAGGCTCTTGACTTACCTGCTTCCAAGTTTTGTCCTTTTTGGACAGCATTCTGTCTACAGTTGAAGTAAGGGATTTTTATTGTCCAGTGGCTAGTTTGGCACTAATGTAGCCAACTCCAAATGGAGATTCTTCAATGCTCATCATGTACTTGGAGTAGAATGGGGGGAGGATACTGTCAGGATCTTACATGTCTCAATATCAAAAAATCTTACGTTAAGAAAACAAGTTTAAATGCCATATTATACAGATTCTCTTGAGGTTTTTGAAGGCCATCTGTCTATCTCCATATAGGAACCTATTGTAAGTATCCTAGGAAAAACTCCACCCAGCAGTGAGTCATGGAATCTGTTACAGGTCAGTGGAACACCTTACCCTAGATGGTGTGCCATATCAAACCACAGTACAAGAGGAAGCTCTTGGCCCTCACATGACTGATGAACTGAGGGAGTATGATAGTAAGGGCCCACATCATCTGAGGAGAAGAGTACTGAGAAGAGGAATATTGAGGGAGGGAGGGAAGGAGGAAATGAAGAAGGGAGGAAGGGAGGGAAGGATAGGCCAGGAAGGGAGGAGGGGGGAAACTATATGAGACAGGTAACTTGAAAATACAAATTAATTAAAAAAATGATAACTATGCTTAAAAATGTAATAAAAATAAAATATAAAAATTTCAAATGATGATTTACCGAAGGTATACTTGCCTTACTGGCATGAAAGGACAAATGGTCTTAATTTGAGGTTAGAATGTTAGACTGCAGGTTGCCACATAGCTCACACTCTTTGATATCAGCTTATAAGTTTTTTTTCCTATTTATAAAGGACATTTTTGTTTTATATTAAAAAGTCAGTTAAGAGATTTAAAATGTTGTAGGTAAATTCAGGGTTACTAAAGTTCAACCTGGTTTTCTAAATCTCTAAGAGTTGAGGTACTTTGGAGCTAAGATAAAATATTTGAGAAGGGCAGTGCTAGCCCATGCCTTTAACTCCAGCAGAGACAGGAAGATCATGATAGAAGTAGTTGTCTTTTAAATTCGAGAGTTATAGTGAACAGGGTGGTGATAGTTCACACCTTTAATCCCATCACTTGAGAGGCATACACCTTTAATCCCAATACACTGTATTCAGAAACATGCATATCTCTCAGTTCAAGGCCAGCCTGACACAGAGCAAGCTCCAAACAGAAAAAAAAAAAAATAGATCCAAGGGTGGTGGTGCATACCTTTAATCCCAACAATTTGGAGGCACATGCCTTTGATCCCAAAACTTGGGATGCCGAGGCAGGCACATAGGATGTGCAATGATTTAAGTTTAAAAGCTGCTTGCAAAAGGCATGCTGAAATTCAAAGTGAATTGTCCTTTGTGATATCAAAATACATATACTTAAAGGTATGTTTAGTTCCAAAATATGAAAAGAATTCTTTTGAATCTCATTTGAAAGATAATACTTTTTGTCAAAAAGCCCAATTTACTCTAGGAAAGATATTACCTGCTCCCCACCAAAAAAAAAAAGTAGTGCCCCAGAGGTAGGATTAGGGCAGGGCTCTGTTCTCATCTTTCCAGGAGATTAAAAGCATCCATCTAAGGAGTCCAGGGACAATTGGATAACTGAAACTTCTGAAGAAAAGGGTCCAAACCCCAAAGAAGATAAGTAGCCCAGATGATCCAGCCTCACAGACTTCCTCAATAGCTGTTTTATCGAAAATCTATAATCAGAAAAACTCAAAATGGCTAAGATGGTTCAGCCCCACAAACAGTTCCAGTCAGGACTTCAGTAAAACACTGAAGTTCAGCCTCTTACTACAAACTTCTTAGGACATTTAAAAAGCTGAGCACAAAAGGACTAAACATCAAATGCTAGCAATTAACTTGCTTAACCATTTTTTCCATTCTTATTTGGGCCCCTAAACAGGTTTCCTACATCCCAAGGCAGCATGAAATAATTTTAGGGGGTGATGTTCCATTCCCAGAAGGTGGGGTGGGTGATTTTTTTTCTTTTTTCTTTTTCTTTCTTTTTTTCCCTCCTTTGGTCATTTGATGGGTTATAGATGTTTGTTGTTATTTAGGAGGACTGATTACAAGTTGTTAAATGGTTTGTTAATAAAGGTTTTGGAGGTTAGGCCCAGGAATTTTCTTTTTCTTTCCTCTATCCTTCTTTTTCTCCTATGCAAGGGGGAAAAGAGTTGGAAAAATGAGATATAGACATAATATAGGAATGATAAAGAAAAAGGGATAGATTATTTAATATATTTTATATTTTTGTATACTGATACAAAATTAAGATTATATTTGGCTACATTGCTATTCTTTGTATATTGACATAAAATTAAGATTATATTTGGCTAAATTGGCATTGATAAAGATTATATACTGATATAAAATAAGGTTTACTCTTTTTAAGGTGTTGTACCTATGTAATTCTTAAAAATGCAATGTGAAGTTTTGGCCTTTTGATAGCAACTGTCACAAACTGTTTAGGATAATTAAGAAATGAAAACTAAGTCATTAAAATATGTCATTTTGTTAGGTACTAGTGAAGTGTATCACAGATATTTTCTAAGTTAATCAGAAGTCAAGTTGCTAAGAGACAAGCAACATTTGCCTATCCAAATATATGGAGATAGATAGATGGTCTTCAAAAACCTCAAGAGAATCTGTAGAATATGGCATTCAAACTTGTTTTCTTAACTTAAGATTTTTTGATATTGAGACATGTCAGATCCTGAAAACATCCTCCATTTTACTCCAAGTAGATGATGGACATTGAAGAATCTCCATTTGGAGTTGGCTGCATTAGTGGCAGGCTAACCACTAGAAGCAAGAAAAAGCCCTTGCTTCAACTGTAGACAGAATGCTGTCCAAAAAGGACAAAACTTGGAAGCAGGTAAGTCGACAGCCTAACTCTGCCAAGACAGAGTGGGCAAGTCCTTCATAATTCCTGCTTTATAATTAATGTCTGTAAGAGATACTGTGCCAAAAGGCTGAAGATAGATGCTCCAGAGTATTGAGAGAAATTGGGGACTGTCCAGGCAGCCAGTTGTCTGCCATTTCTTAGTTTTGGAATTTGCTTGCTCTGCACTTCCTGTATATTCAGATATATTTACCCTTCTCAGGTCTCTGATATGCTTGCAGACCAGATAGTTATAGTCTCACAGTTAAATTTTAAGTTGTTTAGGAATTAAAGGGATGTTCTACATCTACGAAGATGTTTTTAAGTTGGTAATGTAAGTTTAGGATGAAAACTGAGTTAGGTATAGAACTTTAAACTTATTGAGATAGATTGATAATAGAATAGTAACATCAATTGCCAAATATGTATGGACTGGACATTGGGGATGTATGTTGTACCTTGTAATTTTCATAATTGTGGCCTAATTATTCTTATTGTTTTGTATTGTGTTTATTGCTATAAGAAAAAGAGCCTTTTATTGGATTAAAGGGGTAGCTGCTGTGGGGAAAAGATATACCTTATATTAAAAAAGAAAAGTAGATAGGAGGGTGAGGAGGAAGAAGTTAGGAGGGTGGGACTGGGAGGGGGAGGACGGATGGGGTATGATTGAGATGTAACTTGAAGAAATAAATAACTGTTAAAAAAAGGAAAACATCTTTAAATGCCATATTCTAAAGATCTCTTGAGGTTTTTGAAGACCATCTATCTACATATATTTGAATAAGCAAATTGAATGTTGCTTGCCGTTTAGCAACATGATTTCTGATTAACTTAGAAAACATCTGTGATACAATACCCTAGTACCTAACAAAATGACATGTTTGAATGATTATTAGTTTGCATTTCTTAATTATCCTAAACAGTTTGTGATAGTTCCCATCAAAAGGCCGAAACTTCACACTGCATTTTTAAGAATTACATAGGTACAATACCTTAAAAAGAGTTAACCTTAATTTTTCATTAATATACAAAGATCAATACCAATGTAGCCAAGTATAATCTTAATTTTGTATCAATATACAAACATATAAGAGTAGATTTAATAATCTACCCCTTTTCTTTATCATTCCTATATCATGTCTATATCCCCTTTTTTCTTTTCAAGTCTTTCCCCCCCTACATAGGAGAGAAAGAAGGATAGAGAAAAGAAAAGGAGTGAAATCCTTGGGTCTAACCTCCTAAATCTTGTTTAACAAGACCATTTAATAACTTGTAACCAATTCTCCTAAATGACAGCAAACATCTGTAATCCATCAAATGACCAAAAATATCACCCACCTCACCTTCTGGGACTGGGACATTGCTCTCTTAAAATTGCTTCCTGCTGATGTGGAATGTAGGAAACCTGTTTGGGGGCCCAAATAAGAATGGAAAAATTGTTAAGCAAGTTAATAGTAACATTTGTTGTCCAGTATTTTTGTACTCAGCTATTTCAATGTCCTGAGAAGTTGATAGTCAGAAGCTGAACATTTGGTGTGAAAGTTCAGGGTTTTACTGACGTCCTAGCTGGAACAGTTTGTGAGGCTGGACCATCTTAGCTAGTCATTTTGAAGTTGTTCTGGATGTAGATTTTTGAAGAAACAGCTATTGAGGCAGTCTGTAAAGCTGGATCATCTGGGCTACTTTTATCTTGTGTTCTTTGCTGTCTGGTATCTTTTTTTCAGAAGTTTCAGTTGTCCAGTTGTCCCTGGACTCCTTAGTTGGATCCTAGAAAGATAACAACAGAGAAACCCTGCCCTAATCTTAACTTTTTGTTACTTTTTTTGCAGGTAATATGTTTCCTTGAACAAATTGTTTTGTTTTGTTTTTGCCAATATGAAAAGTATTATCTTTCAGGGGGGAAAGAGGACAATATGATGGAGATGTAACCTGAAGTAACAAATAAATAAATTTATTTAAAAAAATTTTAAAAAGGCATGTGCCACCACACCCAGCAAATCTAACACTCTTAAATACTCATTACATGATTAAATAATATCCAAACCATTTCTATTCTGTGCTTTCTCTACGCTCAGAAGTCACATTAGGTAACTTTCTATCGCTGTAACAAAATACCTGAGTATGATGGTGTGCTACTACCTTTATGTCACTTGACACAAGCTAGAGTCGTTCGGGAAGACGGACTCTCAACCTGAGAAAATGCCCTCAGCAGACTGGCCTGTGGCCAGGCCTTCTGGGGCGTTTTGGATTAATGATTGATGTGAAAAGGTACAGCTCAGTATGGCAGTGCTACTGGACTGTGGTCGTGGGTGCTCTAAGAAAGCAAGCTGAACAAGCCGTGGAAGCACTGCTCTCCATGGGTTCTGTATCACTTCCTGCCAAGTTCCTGCTTTGAGTTCTTTCCTGACTTAATGTTAGACTACAGTTGTAAAACTAAATAAATGCTTTCCTCCCTGAAAAAAAAAAAGTATTATCTTTCAATTGAGATTTAAAAAAAAATCTTTTTTTTTTTAAATTGGAACTAAATGTACCTTTAAGTGTATATATTTTGAGATCACAAAGGCAATTCACTTTGAATTTCAACATGCCTTTTGTGCACGGCTTTTAAATATAAATCGTTGTAAATCCTATGTGCCTGCCTCTGACTCCCAAGTTTTGGGACCAAAGGCCTGTGCCTCCAAATTGTTGGGAATAAAGTTGTGCACCACCACCCCTGGATCTAAGTTTGTCTGTTTGGAGTTTGCTTTGTGTCAGGCTGGCTTTGAACTCAGAGATCTGCATGCTTCTGTCTCCTGTGTGTTGGGATTAAAGGTGTGAACAATCACTACCCTGTTCATTGTAACTCTGGAATTTAGAAGACAACTAACTCTATAATGATCCTCCTGTCTGTGCTGAGTTTAAAGGCATGGGCTAACACTGCCCTTCTGAAATATTTTATTTTAGCTCCAAATTACTTCAACTCTTAGAGATTTAGAAAACCAGGTTGTTAAATGGGTTTTGGAGGTTAGACCCAGGGACTTCTCTCTTTTGCTCTTCTGTATCCTCCTTTCTCTCCTATATAGGAGTGAACAGACTTGAGAAAAATGGGACATAGACATAGTATAGGAAAGATCAAGAAAATCTCTTAATTGCATTTTAATACCAAACAACATACAAGAAGAAAAGATAAAAGCTGATATCCAAGAGTGTGTGAATTATGTGGCAACCTACAGTCTAACATTCTAACATGAAGTTAAGACCATTTTTCATTTCATGCCAGTAAGGCAAGTATGCCATTGGTAAATTATCATTTGATTTTTATTTTTTACGTTTATTATATTTTTTATGCTTAGTTACCCCTTAAAAAATAATTTGTTTTTTCATGTTACCCCTTTCGTGCCAGATCTCCTTTCTGCTGCTGGTGGTGAGGGCCAAAGGGAGGGGATCTCTCCCTTGCTAGAACCACTACAAAGCAGAAAAAAGGCAGGGCTGGCTCTCTCACATTCTCACCCTCAGAATGGCTTACCCACAAGCTCCTCATCAAGGGCCATGCAGGGGTCACCCATTGGCTTCCTTCCTATCCTGGGAATCCATCTGTTGCTTGCCTGGTGTTGGACTAGTGGTTGATACAAGTTAGCTCGCCTTCCAGATCCTATGGATGCAAAGTGGCATTGGTATCTATCTTTCTTCCCTGAGCTGCTCCCCACCCTCCTGCCCCCCCTGGAATGTTGGGCTACTATTCATTCAGATGTTCATAGGTCAGAACACTGAATGTAGACATAGCCTCTGTCCTCTCTGACACCTACTCATGCACATGTGACACAGCAGCCACATCTTCAATGCCTCTAGGGACAGGATAAATTTCTGTTTTAACTTAGTTAAAAATATTATCTGAATTTAATGGTTATTAAATTCTAGAAGGTCTAGGGTATTTTGTGTAGAAGTAAAGATACATACAAAAATTTTTAATTTGAAATATAAATATTTTTTCATTACAGTTTTTTACATGACCCATAGGAAAAGTGTTCAGATTATTGAAAGGCTGTGATAAAGGTGTTGATATACATTGTACTAAATTTAGGTGGGTATATTCATATAGGATCTCTTGTATGTGTGTTTTCAACATTCTTGTCTCCTATGAGATATGTCTTAAAAGACATGCATTCTGATGTCAACTAATATTAGTGTATTCACCAGACCCCCATTGCTTTTAAGACTCAGTGGCTCCAACCAGAATTCTGTCTAGATTCCCATGTGACCATGTTCTGGTGTTTTTTGTTTTTCCTTTCTAGAACTGATGACGATGAAACATATTGTCGAGCAGCCACTGAGTATGCTAGAGCTTGTTCCCATGCTGGTTTCCCCATTCAAGACTGGAGGGATGACTTCCCAGCATGCAGTATGTTGGCATTTTTCAAGCCATGTATATTACAAACAAATTTCAGTCTTGTCCTAGAATTCAGTTTACCTAACTCTCAAAACTAACATATTGCAAGATTTTTTTTAAAAAAATTGCTGATATATTTGTAAGTTTACATAGCTCCTAAACATTGATTTTTGAAAGAAAAAGGATAAAACTGACTCATAGCTCACTGTGTGCCCATTGCAGCTGATAAATGTGATGACAGTTTTGTCCACCGGGACTGTATCAGTTGCTGCCCACCGAGCTGCGCGTTTGACAAGCAGTGTCTTGGGAGCAATCTTCACTGTCTTGACGGATGCTATTGTGCAGATGGTAAGCCCCTCATGATGAACCATTCCTGTACTCTAAAGTCATATGAGGACTACATCCTGGTCTTGCTGTCCTTTCTCTAGACATCAGAACTATGGCAACTTCATATGCTTGTAGCATTCAGTCCTTGAAGTGGCTGAGAAGAATGTTTGCTTTTCTTTAATAATAAAAAGGGCATTTTTTTGGTAATTTACCAATTTTTTGGTAAATTAGATTTTTTTAGAATCTAATATTTTCAATTCCTAAGGTGATGAATTTATGTTTATATTTATATTAAGGTGAAAGAATTCAGTATTTTGTAACATTTAATACTTTATACATTTTAGTTTTCTGTTATGAAATTGAGTTTAGGAAAGAGGCTTCACATTTTTTCCATTATGAGATTTTTTTTTTTAAAGATTTATTTTATTTATTTTATGCATATGTGTGCTCTATCTGCATGTACACCTGCATTCCAGAAGAGGGCACCAGATCACATTGTGGATGTTTATAAGCCACCATGTGGTTGCTGGGAGTTGAACTCAGGACCTTTGGAAGAGCACTAGGCAGTGCTCTTAACTGCTGAGCCATCTCTCCAGCCCCAGATTCCCATTATGATATTTTAGTCCTGGTTCTTTTATAATATTTGAAATGAAAATAACTTCAAATGATGGAAGTGAGGTTTAAAATTATTGTATGGATAGACATTTATAAAGATGGTTGAAGATTTTTTCAGAACTTTTTCCTCTCTGTCTCTTTCTCTGCCTCTATTTCTTTGAACATATACATGTGTGATGTATTGCACATTATGCACCTGCATATGGAGAACAGAGGCTGATAAGATGTGCACTTCTCTACTAGTCACTACCTGAACCGTGGAGCTTCCCATTTTGGCTACACTGGCGGACTACCAAGTTCTGGGATCCATTTTCTTTTCAATAACCCTGTGTTGAAACTGCATGAGTACATCACTAGGTCTGGCTTTTAGGCATTCTACAGATCCCTTTTGCACACACAGCAAGCACTTTACCCACTCAGCCATATCCTCAGCCCAACATGTTCCCTACCCTTAAAAAATACAAAGTAAGAAAAGGAGAATAGGCTTGTGGCTTAGTGGGAAAGTACTTTTGTAGTATGCAAAATACCTACATCCATTCTCTGGGCCCTTAGAAGAAAAAAGTGATCTCCCTAGCCCCTTTTCTGACTTGCTGCTGCAGTGAATTGGTGGGAGCCTTGAGGCAAGACTGCAGTCAGACACTCAATAAGGATCTGGTCTTAAGGCATAAATCCATGTACTACAGTGTACCAATATGTTTTTGCTATAGAAACTTGCTATGAAAAAGGCCAGTGGATGGAAAAGCAGATTTAAATTCTGCTTCATCCTCATTTACTTTCACAGAGGTGTAACAGATGCAACTCTGTTGGACCATTGTGTAGCATGGTATCTGTGTGACAATAGTGTAAATAAATCTCTTTTTATATTGGACTGAACAGAACATAAACCTAGGATATACCTTCTCCCTTTTTTCTTTCTCTTCTTCCCTGAAATTCAAGGATGTACTTTTCAGTTGCCTTTCTTCTCCTTGACAGACTTTTAGATTTTGATGGTAAGTTGCAGGAAATGAAAGTTGAAACTCATTAAATTAAGCCTTCATAAGGTTGATACCAACCAATAGCCAGGTTTCTAGATTACTGCTTGACAGTCAAGGAATTTTTGTTTCTAGCACCTGCTATAAGCAAGTTCTCAATATTTGATTGAGTTGTTATGTATTCAAAGGATATAACCCTTGCTGCTTCCTTTGAGATTGTGATATACATTTTTATTAAGCAGGCCTCATAATGGACAATGGGACATGCATCTCTTTGGAAAGTTGCCCATGTAGTTTTCATGGGTTAGCTTATTCAGTTGGCTCAAAAATTGAACAAGAGTGCACGGAATGGTAAGTGGTGGATGGGTAGAGAATGATTGCTGAGTGCCGTTCTGTTTAGCAACTTGGCCATGGCAGGTATCATGCAGAATCTACTCACTGCTTATTTTCATCTGCAAATTCTGAGATGCAGTTTCTATTTACTTTGAATCACACAAGTTGGTTATATTTATGTGTTTGCATTCTTATATTTTTGGTTGTGAGCCTAGCCTTTAACAGCTGAGCCATCTCTCCAGCCCATGTGTTTTCATTCTTATTACCTCACCTGGTGATTTCATAAAATCCTATGTCTATAGGCTGCCCATCCCATTTTGTTATTCATAATCATTAATTAGCAAAATATTTTTATTCTTAGAACTAGATGGCTATTAGTCTAATTTTATAAAATTGTATTTGTTTTGCAGTTTCTCTCTTAACCTGGGTAGCACCCGAATAATTGATTCTCTATTATATTATTTGTTTAACATGGCCTTGCAGCACAATCTTGAGCAGTTTTTTTTAAAATTAATGTTTATTTATTTATTAAAGTTACATCTCAATCACAGCCCCCTCCCTCCACCCCTCCCAGTCCCACTCTCCCATCCTCTTTCCCCTCTTTGGCTAAGAGCTTTCTTTTGTACTGGTGCTCAACATGGCAGCCCAGCTTGAGCAGTTTTAAACTGTTCTTACTCTTCTATGCTATTCTGACTCTCTCTTTGCCAAAATCCCTGAGTTTCTTGCTTTTTAGTTCTTTCTTTGCTCCAGCTGAATCTTCCTCATCCTCCTCTGCCCATGGCTGAATCTCCTACTTCTCCTTCTCTCACTCTTCCTCCTGTGGAGTGCAGAAAATCCAGTCCTATTCTTTTTCCTGCTCAGTGATTGGTTGTAAGCTGCTTTATTTGGGATATCAGGGGACAATTGGGGAGCAATGTTTATATAACATTGAGATAGGAGATTCTCAGAACAATGATTACAACCAGACTGGGGGCATTGTACAGAAATCAGCATTTGGATGGCCAATAACCTTATGCCTACAGATGGCATTCCTGGATTTCTGTACCGAATACTTTATAAAGTTACTGTCGCCAATTTTGGGCTATGATCAGAAAGATTTACAATTCGTTATTAAACTAGCTCAGATTCTGGGTAAGCATGAAATTCCTCCATGACAGTCCCAGGAAAAACAGAAGACTGCATGACCATGACTTTTTTCTATTTTCTGTCATCATACACAAAAGACATGCAATTCCATAACTAACCATGTTCTCAGATGCTGACTTCTTTAGAGACTCTTTCTTTCCTCAGAAACTCCTGTTTGTGAAGGAGGGAAGAAGCCTTCATCTTACACAAGCAGAGGACTCTTTCCTCTTGTGTATGATGACATTAAATAGATACATAATGGCTATTCATTGATGAACCAGTCAGTTCATAACTATTAGTCCAACATTTCCAGAAAGGTTTTACTAGTCAGATAATAGAGAACTTATTAACTTGATATATTTTGTATATCAACCAAAATATCTAGGGAAATACAAGCATCCTTTCTGTGTCAGGCTGATATCTTTGTAATTTTGTTTAGTGTATGTGTTGCTGGGGTTTGGAACTGCACTGAACATGACTGTCCAGGTAATCTTTTAAAATGTTAAAAACAAATCTTAACATCTTAAAATAGTTTTTTAATTTGGAAGAAAAAATAACATTGGTTTTTATGAATGTATCTCATATATATATAAGAATATAGTAACATAATTTACATATAGAAGATAATTGAAAAATTGAATACCAAGTACTGTTGAGTAGGCAATTTTAGTAAAATTTAGTTAAAATGAGTAGATGTAAAGCCTAAAACTGTATCAAAATGCTATCATTTAGTAATTTTTTAAATAAAATTTAATGACTTAATTTTTCAGATCAGTAAATCTAAATTAATGCTTTAGCTTCTTTTTTGAGGCGTGTTTAGTTATCCTAAGTTGTTCTGTTGTTTTTAGGAATTGACACACCTTTTCCTTCCTCTTTCCTCTATCTTCCTCTCCTTCCTTATTTATTTTTGATAGTTCAGTGTTCTGTTGTGGGTGATTCTCATTTTACCACCTTTGATGGGCACCATTATTCTTTTATTGGCTTGTGCCAGTACATCCTTGTGAAAGGAACTGGAAAAGATAAATTCACAATTACTTTACAGAAAGCTCCCTGTGACCAGGTAAGCACAGCCACTGCAGGCGATCTTTTAAAATGTTAAAAACAAATCTTAACATCTTAAAATAGTTTTTTAATTTGGAAGAAAAAATAACATTGGTTTTTTATGAATGTATATCACATATATATAAAAGAATATAATAACATAATAAGTAAGTTAGAGGAATTATCATATTTCAAAGTCCAACTTCATATCTATATTAAGAGGCATCGATTAATAAAGTAAATCACTAATCTTCATGTATTGATTATTAAGATATCACTCTTCTTAATGTATCTCCTTAAGTCATGGCATATAGAACCTTGATTTTAAATATTGATTTACATATGAAAACAAAAATGTCTTTTACTAGATAAAATTCAATACAGATTTAATTCTAAGGTTATTTGCACATTTTGCTTTTTGAAAATGATATGCACTATTTCACAATAGAACTAAGCTTTAATGTACTCCCAAACCAGCTGTGTAGTAGGGTATGGACAGGATTCAGTAGGTTTTATAACATGATAAATAGATATATAATCTATAATTAAATAATATATAATTCTTGATATAATATTTATTTTAAATCCTTTCTTTACATATACATATCAAAAATTTACTTTAAAAGGAAAAATAATTTCAATTTTTTTGAAATCTTTAATAATCAAATTTAATTCCAATAAAAAGTCCTTCCAACAAACATTATAAACTAGTTTCTTTGCTTTTTCCCCCCTGATAGCTTGTTTTTGAGATTGGCTCTTGCTGTGTAGCACAGGCTAACCTTGTATTTGTAGCAATTTTCCTCCCTCAGCATCTAGTGTACTGGGATTATAACTGTGAGCTCCTACACTTGGCTTCAGCTTGATTCTTTTGATAGACTTTATTAATGTTTGAAATAAGTTTATAATTAGACCTAAATTGCTTGGTTGTATTCTTTATTGACAACTTTGTCAGTTGTACTAGCTAAATGAACAACTATGTTTTCTGGAAACCAATTACTGGAACTTCACTGAAAATGTTATTAAACATTTTATGTAATATATATGTACACATATATATTCGATATATCATAGCAAGCTATATATTTCTAGGGGTAAGGTTACATGAAATGGATTATATAACAGTTGTTTTGCCATATCTATCACTAATATCCAAGCCTTCGTATATACCAGACATTCTTATTCTTATTCAAAGACTCTTTCTTTGCTTTCTCCTTTCCCGCCCTTCCCCCCACCTTCTTTATCTCCATCTCTTTCGTTCTCTCATCAATACTTTGATTTTATGCAGAACCTGGGTTTGGTCTGCCTTCAGTCTATAACTCTAATTCTGGAGGATGATTTTAACAAGCAAGTGACGCTCAGTAGGGGAGGCCAAATCCTCACCAGTCCTAACCAAGGCTTCGCTCTGAATGGTAAGACGCAATGCTGTGAGTACCTCAGCATCAACAGCAAACACAACCTAAAGGGCCCATTTGTGTGTGTGTGTGTGTGTGTGTGTGTGTGTGTGTGTGTGCGTTGGTAGCATTTACTGGGCTCTTGTGTCATTTGCCTCAAAATACTGGAGGCCACTATATTTATGGTTTTTCTCAAGTGGCCTAGAATTTGCACAGGCAAACAGATTCTCTCCATAAGATGAGATAGACTCAGTGGTCTGTATGGGACCCTTTGGGTCAAAGGTGTAGCCTCGGAGGTGTAGCATCCAATACTGGGAACAGGACTAAGGAAAACTTTCTGAAGGAGATGGTGTGTCACTGAGCATTTGAAGCTGAACAATTCTCAGAATGAAGGAGGTGAGGAAGTGCTTAAGGAGAGATGAGGGGTAGGTCTGTGTGAAGCTTGTTTAGGGCTTAACTGTATTGACATTGCGACATCCAGGACCGGGTCAGTAGAGACTATCCAGAGCTGATATGAGGAAAGCAGATGGAGTACAAATGGTGAGCAGAGGGCTTCAGACATGGTAGTTTCCTGGGATGGACTTGGCTCACATCTGCATTGCAGGGAAGGTATTAAGAATGTTCTTTTACTCTCACAGTGAAAACTCTCTTAGAAGTTCCAGCTTGTGTTACACATCACAGGTCAATGTTACACAGGTATTATGCTAAGAAAATTCATTTGAATCAACATGAATATAAAATTGTTACTGCTTGACCATTTATGAAATGGCAATCTCACACACTTTAGTCAAATAAACAGAGAATATTAAGGAATTGTAGTTTGTTCCTTTTTGTCTTCTATTTTTTATTTATAACAATATCTTTATAATGATATATCATCTACATATCTGTATCTCTGTATATCTATCTATCTATCTATCTATCTATCTATATCTATATATCTATCTATCTAAATGGGGCATGGCAACACTTGGCACAGAGCAGGAAAGAACCTTTGATGACAGAGCCACTAGCTTAGTGTTGAACACAAGTTTATCTCTAAATGTGTCTCATAACATAGTGATTACCAAGAGCTATACTTTCCATTTTTTTCTGGCATTCACAAAAACATGGAAAAGATTTGAGAAAATCAATACTTCTTAATGGATCATGGCCACCACTTTAGGATAACATACCACACTACACCACAGCATTCACACACACATGCCATATCCACCATACAACATACACAAACCACACATACACACAAACAGACACGCAAGTATACATACACACATGTCACACAACACACTCCTCCACACCTCCACCCGACCTCCACAGAGCATACCCCCACCACACATAAACACACACACACATCACATATTATACCACAACCTTCATACCATACACCCCTCATAAAAACCCATGTGTGACACCCCTGCTACATCATTCACCCCCACCACACATGTACATATACATGTATGCCACACACACAAACACACACTCTATGAAAAAGGTGATTAGAATTCAAATATCTAAGAACTAGTCATTCCTCAAGATGTCTGTCAATGGAAATTTCCATGATGACCACAGTAGTCTGTCAGAAACACTTGCTAAGGACAGGGAAAATGAGATAAAAGAAAAGAAACAAGAGAAAAGCAGTCTCTGATGGCTGCGTAGTATTCCATTGTATGGATTTACCACAGTTTTTTTTTTTATCCATTCCTTGGACATCTGGGTTGTTTCCAGTTTCTAGCTATTACAAATAAGACTGCCAGGCATGGTGGCGCACGCCTTTAATCCCAGCACTTGGGAGGCAGAGGCAGGCGGATCACTGTGAGTTCGAGGCCAGCCTGGTCTACAAAGTGAGTCCAGGACAGCCAGAGCTATCACACAGAGAAACCCTGTCTCAACAAAACAAAACAAAAAAACAAATAAGACTGCTATGAACATAGATGAGGAAACATCCTTGTGGTTTGGTGAGGAATCATTTGGATGTATACCCAGAAGTGGTATGACTGGGTCTTGAGGTAGGGTAGAGCTATTCCAAGTTTTCTAATATATCGCCAGACTTATTTCCATAGTGGTTGTACAAGTTTGCACTACCACCAGCAATGGAGGAGTGTTCCCCTTTCTTCATAACCTCGCCAGCGTGTGCTATCATTTGAGTTTCAGAAACAACAAAATCAAGCAATTTGCAGCCAAATGGATGGAACTAGAAAAGCTCATCCTGAGTGAGCTAACCCAGACTCAGAAAGATGCACATGGCATCTATTCACTTATAATCATATTTTAGCCATATAGTACAGGATAACTATACTACAGCCAATGCACCAAAGGGAACAGGAACATAGACTTAGTTATCTGTCAATGAGACACTTTGCCCTAGTGGTGATGCCATGTAGGACCCCAGTATATGAGGAGGCTCTTGGCCCTCATATGACTGCTGAACTGGGGTGGGGCATGGATAATGTAGGGATACTTCACTCTGGAGGGAGGAGTAAGACAGAAGAGATAGGGGGTTGAGGGTAGGAGGGTGGGACTGGGAAGGGTGGAAAGAGGGCACTGTGATGGAGATGTAACTTGAAGTAATAAATAAACAATAAATAAATTTTTAAAAAACAAGAAATAATTTATATATATGAGAAAAGCAGTCTACCACTAGGGTTAGAGTTCGCCCCAGAGCATAAGCAAGACCTGCCAGCCAGCTTGCCACTTCTAGGTATCACAGAAGGAGAGGCCTCATGTTCTTCTCTGTCCTTTCAGAACACTGCCTGTATGTAGCAACACTAATTAATGCATGTTCTTTTCCTATAGGCATTGTTGAAATTCAAACTCTGTCATCCTTATTCATTCTTCTAAGAACCACATTTGGCTTGAAGATCTTGTTTGCTATTGATGGAGAAAGAATTTACATTCAGCTCTCCAGTGCATGGAAAAGGAGGACTTTAGGTCTGTGTGGCACCTTCAATGGCAACATCAGGGATGACTTTCTGTAAGTATGATTCATGTATGGCTTGTTGAGTTTAATGACTGTCAGTTTAGAGGAGAGTGACTCATTAGAAATGTTTACATAAGTGATAGGAGGCCAGCAACCACGGGCTAACGGCTTCACTTGTATCATCGTATTTCACTTGTACAGCCATTCCCTGGATTAAGGTCCTTGTCTGAATAATTAGAGAAGAAACTAAGACCTCATGGGAAACAACAAATCATTCAAAGTCACTTGTCTTTGGGCTTCTTACAGTATTCCCACTGAAGAACCCTTTTGCCCATGAAATTTTATGCTGTCCTGAGTATATAAATACATAAAATAAAGACATATATAAAACATATAGTGGTTACAAACTACAAGGAAAATTATTTTAAACAATTCTTTGCTATATATATATAATTTTACCATTTATTAAAAATGAGAGAAGAAATTTGCATAGAATTAAGATGAATGTGCCTGCTCATTTTTATATAAAGAATTGAGTACAATAAACCATACTGCAGGACATATAGCATCCTTCAGAGCCATTCAGTATTTTGATATTATAATCATCAATACTGAGAATGCTCTTTCATAGAAATATGTATTTTAAAATGACAGATACTATTGAAAATTTTGCCATAATCACAAGCCAAAATTTAATGACTTTTAAAATAAAACTCAACAAGTAAAACAGAAATCCCTAAAAAGCAAACATTCTGCATACAATTCAGTCCATAAGTATTTTAATTGCATGTTTACATGGGGGTCTGGGTGGTAGGAAAATATTAAAAGCACATTTTCTAAAATGAAGCCATGTGTTTGTGTAAGAGTAAAAATTCTTTTTTTTAAATTTTTAAAAAATTTTTTCAGCATTTATTTTTCCTTCAAGTTACATCTCAATCACAGTCCCCTCCCTCCTCCTGCTCCCAGTCCCTCTCTCTTACCCTCTTCTCCCTCACCTTCCTATCCACTTTTTAAAAAATTTAAGGTGTATCTTTTTCTCCTAATGGTTCCCCCTTTTTGTCCAATAAAAGGCTCCTTCTTATAAAAAGAAATACAATTTAAAACAATAAGAACAATTAGGCAGCAATTATGAAAATTACAATAAAAGGCTCCTTCTTATAAAAAGAAATACAATTTAAAACAATAAGAACAATTAGGCAGCAATTATGAAAATTATAAGGTGTAGCATACATTCCCAATGTCCAGTCCATACATATTTGGCAACTGATAATAATATTCTATTATCTATCTATTTCAATGAGTTTAATGGTCTATGCTTAACTCAGTTTTCATCCTAACTTGCATTACCAATTTAAAAACATCTTCTTAGACCTAGAACATCAGTATGAAAAAATTTAAATGTGTAAGTTTTTTGACACTCATCAAAGGTGACTGTTCTCCTTTTTTAAAAAGTCTTTTAAAAATATTTATTTATTACTTCAGGTTACATCTCCATCACAGTGTCCTCTTTCCACCCTTTCCAGTCCCACACTCCAACCCTCTACACCCTTTCCATTCCATCCCACTCCTCTGGAGTGGAGTGTCCTTACATAATAGTCCCCCTCCCCAGTTCAGCAGTTATATGAGGGCCAAGAGCCTCCTCATACACTGGGGGACTACAAGGCAGCACCACTAGGGCAAAGAGTTTCATTGACAGGAAAAAAAAGTCTATGTCCATGTTCCCTTTGGCACATTGGTTGTAGTATAGTTATCCTGTACTATATGGCTAAAATCCGACTATAAGTGAATAGATGCCATGTGCATCCTTCTGAGTCTGGGTTACCTCACTCAGGATGAGCTTCTCTAGTTCCATCCATTTGGCTGCAAATTGCATGATTTCCTTATTTCTGAGTAGTATCCCATTGTGTAGATGTACCACAGTTTTTTAATCCATTCTTTGGTTGAGGGACATCTGGGTCCTTTCCAGTTTCTAACTATTACAAATAAGGCTGTTTTGAACACAGATGAGGACACTTCCTTGTGATTTGGTGAAGAATCATTTGGATGTATACCCAGAAGTGCTATGGCTGGGTCCCGAGGCAGAGCTATTCCAAATTTTCTAAGATATCACCAGACTGACCTCCATAGTGGCTGCACAAGCCTGCACTCCCACCAGCAATGGAGGAAAGTTCCCCTTTCTCCACAACCTCGCCAGCATGTGCTGTCATTTGAGCTTTTGATCTTAGCTATTCTGACAGGTGTGAGATGGAATCTCAGAGTCGGCTTGTGTTGCATTTCTCTGATTAAGGTTGCTGAGCATTTCTTCAAGTGTCTCTCAGCCATTAGGGATTCCTCTGTGAATTCTCTGTTTAGCTCTGTTCCCCATTTTGTGATTGTATTATTTGGTTTCTTTTTTTAAATTTATTTATTTATTGCTCAGGTTACATCTCCATCATAGTGTCCTCTTTCCACCCTTCCCAGTCCCGCCTTCCCACCCTCTACCTCATATCCCTTCCATCCCACTCCTCTGGAGTGGAGTGTCCCTACATAACAGTCCTCCACCCCAGTTCAGCAGTCATATGAGGGCCAAGAGCCTCCTCATACACTGGAGGCCTACAAGGCAGCACCACTAGGACAAAGTGTCTCAATGACAGGGACAGAAAACAAACAAAAAGTCTATGTCCATGTTCCCTTTGGTGCATTGGTTGTAGCGTAGATATCCTGTACTATATAGCTAAAATCCGACTATAAGTGAATAGACGCCATGTACATCTTTCTGAGTCTGGGTTAGCTCACTCAGGATGAGCTTCTCTAGTTCCATCCATTTGGCTGCGAATTGCATGATTTCCTTATTTCTGATGGCTGAGTAGTATTCCATTGTGTAGATGTACCACATTTTTTAAATCTATTTGGTTGAGGGACATCTGGGTTCTTTCCAGTTTCTAAATATTACAAATAAGGATACTATGAACATAGATGAGGAAACTTCCTTGTGATTCAGTGAGGAATCATTTGGATGAATACCCAGAAGTGGTATGGCTGGATCCTGAGGCAGAGCTATTCCAAGTTTTCTAAGATATCACCAGACTGACCTCCATAGTGGCTGCACAAGCCTGCACTCCCACCAGCAATGGAGGAGAGTTCCCCTTTCTCCACATCCTAGACAGCATATGCTGTCATTTGAGCTTTTGATCTTAGGCATTCTGCCAGGTATAAGATGGAATCTCAGAGTCATCTTGAGTTGCATTTCTCTGATGATTAAGGATGCTGAGATTTCTTCAAGTGTCTCTCAGCCATTAGGGATTCCTCCTTTGTGAATTCTCTGTTTAGCTCTGATCCCCAATTTTTTGATTGGATTATTTGTTTTTTTTTGCATTTAATTTCTTGAGTTCTTTATAAATTTTGGATATTAGCCTTCTGTCAGATGTGGGGTTGGTGAAGATTTTCTCCCAGTCTGTAGGCTGCCGTTTTGTTCGAATGACAGTGTCTTTTGCCTTACAGAAGGTTTTCAGTTTCATGAGGTCCCATTTATTGATTGTTGGTCTTAGGTCCTGAGCTGTTGGTGTTCTTTTCAGGAAGTTGTCACCTGTGCCTACGATTTTGAGGGTTTTTCCCACGTTCACTTCTAGTAGATTTAGTGTGTCCAGCCTTATGTTAAGGTCGTTGATCCACTTGTACTTAAGTTTTATACAGGTAATAAGTATGGGTCTAATTTCATTCTTTTACAAGTGGACATCCAGTTGGATCAGCTCCATTTGTTGAAGATGCTGTCATTTTTCCATTGTGTGGTTTTGTCTTCTTTGTCAATAATTTGGTGACCATAGGTGTGTAGGTACATTTCTGGGTCTTCAATTCAATTCCATTGATCCACTGGTCTGTTTCTATACCAGTACCATGCTGTTTTTATTACTATTTCTCTGTAATACAGCTTGAAATCTGGGATGGTGATACCTCCAGATCTTTCCATCTTCTGATGACCTCTTCAATTTCTTTCTTCAAGGACTTGAAGTTCTTGTCATACAGGTCTTTCACTTGCTTGGTTAGAGTTATCCCCAGGTGTTTTATATTGTTTGTGGCTATTGTGAAGGGTGTTGTTTCCCTAATTTCTTTCTCAGCCTATTTATTTTTTGTACAAAGAAGGGCTTCTGATTTTTTAAAATTAATTTTGTATCCACCACCTTGCTGAAGGTGTTTATCATCTGTAAGAGTTCTCTGGTGGAATTTATGGGGTTGCTTATGTATACTTTCATATCGTCTGGAAATAGGTATAATTTTACTTATTCGTTTCCAATTTGTATCCCTCTTGATCTCCTTTAGCTGTCTTATTGCTCTAGCAAGAACTTCAAGTACTATGTTGAAGAGATATGGCGAAAGTGAGCATCCTTGTCTTGTCCTTGCATTTAGAGGAAATGCTTCAAGTTTCTCTCCATTAACTTTGATGTTGGCTACTGGCTTGGTGTATATCACCTTTATTCTTTGTAGGAATGGTCCTTAAATGCTCATTCTCTTCAGGACTTTTAGCATGAAGGGGTGTTGGATTTTGTCAAATGCTTTCTCAGCATGTAGAGAGATGATCATTTGGTTTTTTTCTTTCAACTTGTTCATATGGTGAATTACGTAGATGGATTTTCATATGATGAACTATCCCTGCATTCCTGGGATGAAGCCTACTTGATCATGATGTATGAAACTTTTGTTGTGTTCTTGGATTCCGTTTGCTAGTATTTATTAAGTATTTTTGCATCTATATTCATGAGGGAGATTGGTCTGAAGTTCTCTTTGTTGGGTCTTGTGTGGTTTAGGTATCAGGGTGACCTTTTTCTCTTACGGCTTTTAATATTCTTTCTTGTTCTGTACATTTGGAGTTTCAATTATTATGTGGCCAGAGGAGTTTCTTTTCTGATCTAATATGTTTGGTATTCTGTATGCCTCTTGGAATTTTATTGGCATCTCTTTCTTTAGGTTTGGAAAGTTTTCTTCCATGATTTTGTTGAAGATGTTTCCTGGACCTTGGAGTCGACAGTCTTCTCTTTCCTCTATGCCCATAATTTTTAGGTTCCGTCTTTTCATGGAGTCCTTGATTTCTCGAATGTTAAGGGTAGAACTTTTTTAGATTTCTCATTTTACTTGGTTGGTTCACTGATTTCTTTAATCGAATCTTCCACACCTGAGATTCTGTCTCTCATCTCTTGTATCCTATTTTTGATACTCATGTCTGTAGTTCCTGTTCTTTTCCCTTGATTTTCCACCTACTGGATTATTTCTGCATGTGTTTTCTTTATTGCTTCCACTTCCAATTTCCAGTCTTGAACAATTTTATTTGTTTTCGATGTTTCCTGCTCAAATTTGCTTGTTGCCTTGTCTCTTTCATTTTCATGTTGAGCCACTTTGGCTTGGAGATCTCTAATGGTATTCTCTGTTGCTTTTGCTTGTAAAATTGTGGAGTCTTTGGATTCATTCAGCGATTTAATTTCTTCTTGAAAGGACTCTATCACTTTCCAGAATATAGATTTGTCATCGTATTCATGTGTTTCAGCTGTGGTGGAGTGTTCAGAGATTGCTGTATTAGCACAGCTGCATTTTGTTGGAGTCATATTTCCCTGCCTTTTGTTGGATCTGTTCTTTCACTCACCTTAAGCCATTTGGTTGTTCTTAGCTGTTTGTTCCTGGTGCTTCTGGGCTTGGTGCCAAGAAGGGTGCTTTGATGTAGAAGTCGTATAGCTTAGTGATCTGTAGCTCTCCACAGGCTGGATGGGGCCTTGTGTGGAGGTTTGTTCTCAGTGTGTCTCCAAGAGCTCACCCCTTCCTGTTGTATCCCAATTGGGGACTCAGATCAGGACTTGTGGTGGGATGTGTTCCTGTAGGTTCCTGAGATCCAACTGGTCTTCGTATAGATGATAGTGCAGGTTGGCAGGCTATAGACTGTTGGCTGGGGCTGTAGCTCCCCTGCAGCTTATGTGTCGGACCATGTTCCTGGTCCTCCCAAGCTACTCTCATGGGGTTTTCATGATCAGTGTGTGTCTAGCTGGTACAGTCCACGTCTCCTAGGCAATGAGCAATGGCCCGGGATTGTTTCACTGCTCCCGAGTCAGAGCTCTCTCTTGTAGCCTGGGTATTCAGTGTGTACTGGCTCTACTGGTATGCTCCTGGGTGTCCAAGCACAGATGCTGTGGACTCTGGAGGTCCTAAGTTTGGGGGTTGAATCTCCCAACTGGAGACCTAAAAGGATCTGACAGGAAGGGAGTACAGTTTCCTGCTGGGAGGCACTCAGTGTTTGTGTCTGGTGACTCCGATCCTTCAGTGTCTATATTTCCAGTACTGAGTTCTTTGTTGTCCCTGCTTGTCAGGCCCAGATAGGCTTGCGCCTCGCTCACTGCCTTTCAGCACAGGTATATATTTTCTGTTGAACAATCTGACTAGATGGTCCCCAGGGCACCTCTATGCCTCTCGGCCTTATGCACTAAGCCCTTTTAGTCTGAGTCACTCAGGCAGTGCACACAGGCCAAGAACTCGCTGCTTCAGGGGTGGACCTATATATACTAGGATCTGGTTTCCTGCCAGAGGAGCCAGCCCTAGCAATGGGGTCCATTATTAACTCCACAACCCATCCAGGACTTGGACCCAGTGAAGTTCCAAGCAGCCTTCCAACCTGGCCACCTGCCTTTTATCCCACTCTGATCTCACTGCTCTTGTGTCTGTGCTAGTCACAATTTGGGTGCTGGAGCTGTCCTGTGGATACTGGCAATTCTTCCTAGTGATTGTAAAACCAATAGAGGGGCCTGTATGTCCAACACCTTTCTTGGCAAGCCCAAATATGCTTGCGTCTCCCAGACTGCTACTCCTCTGTGGTCCTGCTGTTGTCCTGCAGCTTAGAATGGGCTGTGGTTTGCGGCCCCAATGGTTCCACTGAGAATATATCTGTTCCCGTGGCTCTGATGATCTTCCCCTTAGTGTCAGAATGACTGCATGGAATCTGGGAGCTCAAGAGGCTGGTGAATAACCCTGTCTGGGGTTTGGACCTGCTTGCTGGTTATTTGAGTGGCTTGTACCCCGGTCCCTCTTCTGGTGATGATTCTCCTGCTTCCCAGAGTCAGAAGCTTCTGCAGTTTCTGCTGGTCTATTTCTCTGAATGTCCAAGAGAGGAGAGTTCTTGCCCAGGGACTTTTATTAGTCTCTGGGTCGCTGGGTGAAGCCCAGTGGATTGATGCCACTCAGATTATTGCTCAGCATCTTATAACTCTGTAGTGTTATAGCGGTTTTCCCCATGCTCAAAATGGTCCATGTAGGCTGCCACCATCTTGGATCCCTTGAGTAAAAATATTTTTGAACAGCATAAATACTGTAATGTGTAACATGTAATAGTCTCAAGACTGAGCTGAGGTGTTCCAGGAAGCATTTGTTGATGTTGTGTGGCATGATAGTATGTGAAGTGCAAAGTGTGTGTTGTGAGTTCAGAACCAAAGCTGCAGGGGAGTGAGTCATACAATGCTGCATAGATCATTGAGAGAAACACCTTGGAGTCACGAGGTATTTGATGTGATGTGATGTGTTGTAATGTGATATGATGTCATGTCATGTGTGTTGTGAAGACCAGAAGTCAAATTTGAGTGTTGCCCACCGACCTTGTTTTTTGAATCATGATCTCTATTGGCCTGTAGCTCACTGATTAAGGTAGGTAACTGGCTATCAAGCCCCAGGAATCCAACAGGCTCTACCTCCCCAGTGTTGGCATTATAAGTATGTACCACCATTTTGTGCATGAGTTTTAGGGATAAGAAAATGTCCTATGTATGTAGCTCAGGTTGGATTCAAGTTTGCCATGTAGCCAAAGCTGGCCTCCAGTGCCTCTTGCTTCTTCCTCCCAAGTGTTTGTACATGTTCTGTGTGTGTGACCTCATTTGGCTTGAAATTTACTTTGGGTCATTGAACATTTAGAAACTTTTAACTACTGACAAACTTTTCATGACCTCTTTTCATTTACATAATTCCATGTCATGAACACAGTTGAAGAATCTATGGCTTAGCTCACATTCTAGAGTGAGGCTTAAATTTATGCAATGTCTCAGGGTATGGGCTAACTGCTGCCTCCTGTCATCTGTTTTTAGAAACTTGCAGCCTTTGAGAAAATCTTAATGTCATTTGCATTAAGGACTGCAAGTTACACAGTGACATGTTGTCTTATTTTGTACTACTGTTAGTTACAAAACAAGCTTCGGTATCTAAGTTCATGGATTTCATTAAAATTGGTGTTGCACTGTCAGAGAATCAATAAAGAATGCCTGCCTCCCTTGATATGAAAATGTGCTTTTCAGTACCCATGAGAATCAGCAGGTCCTGGTTCAGGGTCACTTTGTGGGTACTAGTCATTTGGGCTGAAGCTCATTGGGAACCAGTTAAGAGAGATGACTTGGTGCTCATCCTCCAGGAACTGGTGTTGCATTTTCAGGAAGGGATTTTAACCATTAAGAAACATGGGATTAAAAAATAACAGTTCTGATGGCTGTCAGTAGTGGTAAGGGGCTGGGCTGAGAGTAGGGTTAATGGAAGGGAGTTGTTGATCAAGTGGACAAGTAGAGATCTACTGTTGAGCACAATACCAAGAGTCAATGTGATCCATACTTGAAAATTGCTAACAGGCTGAATAGAAAATTTTCTCATGCAACAATGACAAGCATATGAGGTAGCATATATGTTCATTCTCTTGGCTTAAACATTGCACAGTGGATGCATGTAATGCCAAAGAATTATATTGTACATTCTAAATACATACAAATTTCAGCTGGCCCCATAATATCTATGTAAAAGATTCTAATGAAGAATTATTTAGTGTTCTGTGAGGAAGCAGCTAATAATGCATGTAATATATTGAGGTAATTTAAAAATAATAAATGTTGCCTTTTGTGGTCATACCAGAAACACAGTAAGTTTAGAGGTCACTGTGGGGTGAACATTCAGGGGACATGTTATGAAAGAGTGGTTTTCTAAATGACATGAGAGTTTTCGAATGCCTTCATACATAATTGTTTCCTCTGTGGTTCTTCTTTTTAAAATCTTGATCATGAAATCTGAGTTTATGCTCAAACCAACTCAGACATTATTTGCTTTTAAAAATTAGTTTATATCTAGCCAAAGTTAAATCTAGATTAGTTGTGAAAAAATTTATCATTTATCATTTTTTTACACCAAACTGCCAGGGTTATGAGAATTAGGGGCCTATCTCTGGTCCCTACAGTCACAAGATTCTTGTCTACCTTGGATAGTCAACTGAACTGAGTAGAACTTTTAATAGGGCACCAAGAAGCTCACTGAATGGGCAATGAGAGCTGACATCGTAATTTAAAAATTTAAAAAGCAAAATTTATTTTACATTACCTCTTATATAATTTATTTGCTCTTTTGGTATTTTGTTTTATTTACTTGAGGTTAGAATAACAATGTCTCTATCACATTTTCGAAACAGAAACCATACAAGAAGGCTTGGCTTAGATGTCCAGAAAAGACATTAAAGCTCCCTTTCTCAGCCTTTTTTATCAGAATGGGTTAGTGGTCAGTGTTTAACAGATGGCAGGTCTGTCTACCAGTCTCCAGGCACCAGCCTCCTCTGTGCATAAACATTCAGGCGCGATAAGAATGCAGGATAATATTTCAGTCAGAGATAACTCTCGAACATTGTTTAGCTTTTCAACTAAAGTTAAAATTCTTTACTTGACAAAGGTTAATGTGAATCTACAAACATGGTTTAATGGAAAAATATTAATTGAGGATTTATTTTACATGCCCTGTTAGAGTAAGTCAAGTATGACGAACTGAAAGGCCATTTTATAAAGTGGAATACAATAAATAAACAGGCCTACATTCTGGTTCCTATCTTTAACAAATTTATTGTTTTAAGTCAGCTAAATGAAATAAGCAAGCGAGACTCTGGGTGGCTTCTCCTGGGGACATGGAGATATTTTGCTTTCCCTGGGAGGAGGCCGGGAGAAGGAAGGCTGGGGACAGAAGGGAACGGAAGTTGTTAGAAGTCAGATAGTTTCCTGCGTCTTAGAACCTTCATCTGAACAAAATGAAACTTTTATGTTAGGCTTCTTTAGCTCTTTAGCGTGCTGGGGGCTTTTTGAGAAATTGGAAAGGAAGGAGGTGGTGGGGTTCACTCCAAACAGGGTCATGTACACCGTCCCTTTCCTCTCCTTCTGCTGTCTCTGAAGAAGTGGTCTTAGCTAGATGGTATTAAAGCACGCATCTTCAAGGACTCTGTGAAGGTAGAGGTGAAGCCCACCCTTCTTTTCAGACTTATTGTAGCTATGAGCACAGTCCTCAGGGAATGGCCAAATTATTTCTTCAGGAGACTGGATTTGCCTTGATCTGTATAAATTGTCTTCACAGGGTCTGGCACAGTGCCTGATGGTGAAATTACTTAATAAATGTTGGCTGTTGAATTAGTGGCTTTTGAAGGCCACTGAAGGTGGAATTTCACATTTGGTCTCTCAGTGTTGTAGTCTCACTTTAAAAAATGTGGTTTGGTTGTTCTCTTCTGGTTTGGTCTGCTGAGGAAACAGAAGAAGTTTGCAAACATGATGGAAGGATGACTTTATATCAGTTTTCACCCAACTTAATGTAGTGTGTTTGCTTAGTATTTCAGGTCATATATATTGATAAAACGAGCCAAGAGTATGGACCATTATTCCCTATACTATTCGTTGCTAGCTTAAATAGACCATGTGAACCGTGTATTTCTATGTTTCCACATTCACCTTAAAGGACACTCAGATTGAATTCTTGGTTGTGTGAGTGATACTTGGTTATCTGAGTGGGTGCCAAACCGGAACCTGTGCTTTCTTGGATACCAGCTGAATGAAACTGAGTAACATTTCTCTGATCTACTGTTTTGCTTTCTTTATAAAATGGGCAAAGTGGTGCTTCCTTCACAAGGCAGAAATGCAGATTCAGTAACATCATTTACGCCTGTAATTTAGCACCTCAAGAACAGGAAGCTGGTATCTGTACATTTCTCAAAAACTTGAATTTCTAAGATTTATTTGAACATTAAGAAAAAGAATATTACTATTCCTCTGTAGTAGAGCTTGAAATCTGGGATGGTGATATCTCCAGATGTTTTTTTATTGTACAGGATTGATGTAGCTATTCTGGGTATTTTGTTGTTCCATATGAAGTTGAGAATTGCTTTTTCCAGGTCTATAAAGAATTATGGTGGTATTTTGATAGGAATTGCATGGAATCTGTATATTGCTTTTGGTAGGATGGCTATTTTTATTATGTTGATCCTACCTATCCATGAGCATGGGAGGTCTTTTTATCTTCTGATGTCCTCTTCAATTTCTTTCTTCAAGGACTTGAAGTTCTTGTCATACAGGTCCTTCACTTGCTTGGTTAGAGTTACCCCCAGGTATTTTATGTTGTTTGTGGCTATTGTGAAGTGTGTTGTTTCCCTAATTTCTTTCTCAGCCCATTTATCTTTTGTATAAAGAAGGGCTTCCGATTTCTTTTCTTTTTTTTTTTTAATTTTGTATCCACCACCTTGCTGAAGGTGTTTATCATCTGTAAGAGTTCTCTGGTGGAATTTATGGGGTTGCTTATGTATACTATCATATCGTCTGCAAATAGGGATAATTTGACTTCTTGGTTTCCAATTTGTATCCCCTTGATCTCCGTTAGCTGTCTTATTGCTCTATCAAGAACTTCAAGTACTATATTGAAGAGATATGGTGAAAGTGGACATCCTTGTCTTGTCCCTGAGTTTAGAGGAAATGCTTCAAGTTTCTTTCCATTTAATTTGATGTTGGCTACTAGCTTGGTGCATATCACCTTTATTATTTCTAGGTACGGTCCCTGTATGCCTGTTCTCTACAGGACTCTTAGCATGAAGGGGTGTTGGATTATGTCAAATGCTTTTTTCAGCATCTAGTGAGATTATCATGTGGTTTTTTCCTTTCAACTTGTTTATATGGTGAATTACGTTGATGGATTTTCATATGTTGAACCATCCCTGAATTCCTGGGATGAAGCCTACTTGATCATGGTGTATGATACTTTTGATGTGTTCTTGGATTCGGTTTCCAGTGTTTTATTAAGTATTTTTGGATCTATGTTCATGAGGGGATTGGTCTGAAGTTCTCTTTCTTTGTTGGGTCTTTGTGTGGTTTAGGAATCAGGGTGACTGTGGCCTCATAAAATGAGTTTGGCAGTGTTCTTTCTGATTCTATTTTGTGGAAGAGTTTGAAGAGTATTAGTATTAGCTCTTCTTTGAAGGTCTGGGAGAATTCTGCACTGGTACAGAAACAGACCAGTGGATCAATGGAATTGAATTGAAGACTCATAAATGAACCCATACACCTATGGTCACCTAATTTTTGACAAAGAAGCAAAAACCATACAATGGAAAAGGAGAGCATCTTCAACAAATGGTTCTGGTCCAACTGGATGTCGACATGTAAAAGAATGAAATTAGATCCATACTTATCACCTTGTACAAAACTTAAGTCCAAGTGGGTCAAAGACCTGGACACACTAAATCTACTAGAAGAGAACATGCGGAAAACCCTTGAACCCATCAGCATAGGTGACAACTTCCTTAACAGAATACCAACAGCTCAGGCTCTAAGACCAACAATCAATAAGTGGGATCTCATTAAACTGAAAAGCTTCTGTAAGGCAAAAGACACTGTCCTTCGAACAAAACAGCAGCCTACAGATTGGGAAAAAATCTTCACCAACTCCACATCTGACAGAGAGCTAAAATCCAATATTTACAAAGAACTCAAGAAATTAAATGCCAAGAAACCAAATAATCCAATAAAAAAAATTGGGATCAGAGCTAAACAGAGAATTCACAAAGGAGGAATCCCTAATGGCTGAGAGACACTTTAATAAATGCTTAGCATCCTTAATCATCAGAGAAATGCAACTCAAGATGACTCTGAGATTCCATCTCACACATGTCAGAATGGCTAAGATTAAAAGCTCAAATGACAGCACATGCTGGCGAGGGTGTGGAGAAAGGGGAACACTCCTCCATTGCTGGCGGGAGTGCAGGCTTGTGCAACCACTATGGAAATCAGTCTGGCGATATCTTAGAAAACTTGGAATAGCTTTGCCTCAGGACCCAGCCATACCACTTCTGGGTATACACCCAAATGACTCCTTACTGAATCATAAGGAAGTTTCCTCATCTATGTTCATAGCAGCCTTATTTGTAATAGCTACAAACTGGAAACAACCCAGATGTCCTTCAACTGAAGAATGGATTAAAAAACTGTGGTACATCTGTACAATGGAATACTACTCAGCTATCAGAAATAAGGAAATCATGCAATTTGCAGCCAAATGGATGGAACTAGAGAAGCTCATCCTGAGTGAGCTAACCCAGACTCAGAAGGATGCACATGGCATCTATTCACTTATAATCAGATTTTAGCTATATAGTACAGGATAACTATACTACAACCAATGCACCAAAGGAAACATGGACATAGACTTTTTTGCTGTCAATGAGACACTTTTCACTGGTGGTGCTGCCTTGTAGGCTCCCAGTGTATGAGGAGGCTCTTGGCCCTCATATGACTGCTGAACTGGGGCGGGGGACTGTTATGTAGGGACACTCCACTACAGAGGAGTGGGATGGAAGGGATAGGGGGTAGAGGGTGGGAGGGCGGGACTGGGAGGGGTGGGAAGAAGCCACAGTGATGAGGATGTAACCTGAAGTAATAAATAAATATTTAAAAAAAGAAAAAGAATATTTACTAATTTGAGTGTTTGAAGGCTATGTGCTGATAAAAGGAACATAAGAGACTCTGATGAACATTTCCTTGGTTTTCTAGTTCTCCATCAGGCATGATAGAAGGAACTCCACAGCTTCATGCGCATGCATGGAGAGTTTCTTCCACTTGTTTCTCGCCTGTCCACATCCCGATGGTGGACCCCTGTAACATTAACCAGCAGAACAGTAAGTCTTCCTTTGCACACGTAGACTTTGGGGAGATGTCCAGTATGTTTCTCTGGTTTTGTAATATTATGCTATGATTTTCAATTATGACTTATTCATTATGATAAGAGCACTGCTGTTTCTTATGTGTTTTTTCAATCATATGCCTAAGTCCACACATTTTAAGTGCAACTGAGACTATTTAAAAGAACAGAAAACAATCTATTCCTTTACATTTAAGAATATACACATCATGGGTATTTATGATTATCTTCTTCTCAAACACAGGCTGCATTTTGGGGATTTTAGGCTTGGGAAACCCTCCAAAGCTGCTATTGTAGTTCCAGGATGCTCAGGTTCAGTTTCATAGTGCTATAACTCAAGTCTGTCTTCTATGCCTTCCTACTCACAGCATCGGTTATAGGTTTATACGCAGGGAGCCCATCACCCAAAGGTTGGTTTGTAATATTAAGTGGGCTTAAGTCTGAGAAAGTCATGTTCCAGCTTGCTATTTGCAAGAACAATGGAACTCACATGCCTACAATTTTTGGGGACTCATGCGCGCGCACACACACACGCACATGCACACGCACACGCACACGCACACGCACACGCACACGCACACACACACACACAAACCTACCTATGTTATTACATGCCTCCCGAAATACATTTTAAACTAAAACCACAATAAACCATGTTAAAGACTAGTTTTTCTCAATAAGAGGAGTCTTTCCAGATCAAATCTAATGTGCAAACTTAGGTATTTTGTAATTTTAATTTGTTTCCTAATTTTGCCTAGTTTTCCGGTTTCATATAGTTAATTTGTATACATTACTAACACTGGGTGAGAATCCATGTGCAATCTTCACATTTTGTACTGGTTGTGTGTGAGGGCTATGCTGATTATTTAATGGCTTTTATTCAGATGTGCTGGGAAAAACAGATAATCTTGCATCCAATACTTAAAAATGAAGGATATCTTTTATCCAATGAGCATTGGTAATCTCTCACTTTCTCTCTCTCTCTCTTTTTCTAATCTCAAGAATAGAGGCTTGGCCTGTATGATTTACTACTTTTAAACCCCATTGCCATTTTCCCTCCATCCCATCATGATATTTTAAAAATGAATTCTCTTCTTCAGCTAATCTTAGTTGGTTTTTAATATTATATTTGTTTCTAACATTGATGATTTCCTCATTGCTGTCACAGTGACTTTATTATTTATTAAATCACCACATTAAGATTTCAGTGGGGTTCACTTGATAAGCTGTCCCTTCTACCTATGTCTCTATTAACCCTCCCTACATACCATTTTACCACAGTGTCCACCACTTTCCTCCCACACATGATACTTTCTGTGGTATATGCTTTAGAGATTTTCTTTTTTACTTTTTCTGTGAGCTATGATTTCTTAACAAGCCCAAACAGGTAAATTCAGAAAGACGCCAAAAGAAAAGAAACAAGACAAAAGCCAGTAAGTCTGAACAGGGCGCTGGATATTTTCTCACAAGAATCTTCTTGGATTACCATTTGCATAGCGACAGGCGAAACACATTTTGATTCACAAATTCTCAGAGCATAAAAGAATGGTCTTACCAGTGCATAATTTAGCTCTATCAGTATTCTTGGAGTTAGGAATAGGTCCACAAGGAGTGTATAGTCATTTGTTTTGCATATATATATATATATATATGCATTTTAAATGCAAAAATAGTACTTAAGTAACTACCAGGGATTTTTATTATTAGATATGTCTTGGGCCTAGGAGGAGTGGGGAGGTGAATATACTCAAAATACATTGTGTAAGTTTCTTAAAAAATTAATGAAAATATCTTATTACAAATGAATATGATTGATGTCCTCTACAATATAAATTCAGTGTTCCTTGAAAGTGAAAAGTATCTGGTGACTATCTGTCTCTCAATGACAATGATAGTAAAAAGACTGACTGGTTTTTATCTCTGAGGGATCCAATTCAAGTAAGTTCCACTTACATCAAGGAACCACATACCTTACCTTTTCTCCTTTTTCTGAAAGACAATATCACCCCATCTTGACACACTTGTTTTGCCAGTCTTACTCAGGATTGTATTTGCTCAGCGTCTGATCTGATATAAAATGTTAATTACATCTCATAGACTTCAAAATAAATTCCAATCTCTAATTCCAATTCATCATTCACCCGGTCTTTCATGGATAGATTTGTTAATCAAACAAATGTGAGCTCCTCATTTTGCCAGACATTGTAAACTATGCATTGTGCTGAGTGACTCTGGCATCTGCCCCATTGTCTTTCACTTCTGGGAAGCAATTGGAACGCAATGATTGCCAGTTCCGGGATAGTTGTGTTTGCTACAAACTTGTCATTATATCCATTATCTGGAACCACTTTTGTCATGCGTGGAGGCCTGGAGATAACAATCCCCAGTTCCTCACAGCAGGTTTCCTGCAGTGAACCTGAGGTGTGGGCTGACCAAGGCTACAACTCCTGTCAGCCCTTCTGTCGCGCCTCTCATCTCATTCAGGCTACTAGATTTTTGGCTCAAAAACGATCGAATGTGGATTCAATGCTGTTACCTGTGTAAGTTCCTGTACTTACTGACTCCCACTTAAAGTAACAATACATTTCCTGGAAAGTGAGATACTTGAGTAGTTTTGGTACCCTATTCTCGGGGTAATATCTGGCCCCGTATATCAAAGACTCATGGCTTCCTTGTCTGTTAGTTGGGTACGCAGCACGCTGTGACGTCATCCACCAGGAGCTTTTTGCTCCTTGTCACGTCTACATCAGTCCGGGGCTGTACTATCAGCTGTGCCACCATGATGCATGCAAGTGTGGAAGCTCCTGCATGTGCAATGCTCTTGCCCACTACGCCTACCTGTGTGGTCAGCGCGGAGTGCCCATTGACTTCAGAGCGCAGATCTCATTCTGTGGTGAGTAAGGCAGCACAGAAAGATGACCAGGTAATTCTTTAGACAGGTCTGTGGTCATAATTGCCGCTCTTAATTTGTTTTTTTAAAGATGTCAATGTTGTACATAAATTATTTAAAATATTCTTATAGGCTATAAGTACTGAAAACAAATGAATACTGAGTTTGTATAAGCTGGAGATACATTGGAAAAAATTATAACCAAAGGACTGAGTGCTATGGTACTTGCTTAGCATGTGGGAAACTTTTCATTTGTAGTTATGGTGCTAGAAGAGATACAGAGGGTGGGAGGGATGGAGAGAAGGAGAGAGGGGAAAAAAGAGGTAGACATACACAGGGAAAACATTAATAATTTTATTATTTGTTACAATGTTATAGTATGATTATGTATCTTGAAGGAAGCATTAGAAATAATTTGAAAGATTTAAAAATATTCTTATCCTTGAAATGTCAGATTTCAATATTGAAGAATATGAAAAAGGATGATGCTATTAGTGTCATAACTGATCTGTAGTTTAATATATAGTAGGCAGTTGTTATTTCATGTTCCTGGACTCTAATATGCCTGGCTATGCTGTCTGCTCTTCCGTTTAAGGTAAAGAGAGTTCATATGTGACCTATAATTATTTTTCCAGCTACCACCCCTGGGCCTCCTGTTTTTTTTTTGTAAGTTTACTGAAAACCTCTTACATTCATTGTTTCCATGTAGCCTTTATCTGCTCTTATGATTTAAGAGCAGGGCTCAGGTACTGCAAAGCTGAAGACACTAGCCCTTTGGTGTCTTACACAGAATTTCTTCTGATCCCTGCTTTAGTTCCTCCTTCAAATGAGGCTTCTTTTCTTTGAGAAGTCAGCTTAAAGAAGGTCTTCCAGTTTCTTGATGTTTTTGTTGTGAGCCTAACTTTCAGAAGCTGAGTCATTTCTCTGGCCTGGGTTTTCCAATTTCTTGTTTTATAACGTATTTTCCATTCCCACATGAGTGAAATACAAGATCTAAGACAACCAGGATCAACATTTCCCTCCTGTGTTTCAAAATTCTGCATTTTATTCCTTTCCTTACTTATGGCATCTGGAAATACTCTCTACTTTTGTATTTACAGAGTTACATAACACACCTAACATAATTTTGATAATGTTTGACTCAGAATGGTTGAGGTGTTTGTTTTAGATTTTTGTTTACTTTAAATAAAGGGGAAACTTTAAAAATAACATTTTTATTAATTCTTTGAAATTTTCATACCATGTTTTTTAACTTAGTATTTTATGTTTGAGAATTGCACACATGAATACCCTGTATCATTTCTTCTCCCCTTTCCCCTCCAACTCCTATGTCACCCTTCACTCTCTCAAAGTAATGGCCTCTTCTGTAATTATTATTATTGCATATATGTGTTGTATAAGTACAACGTGCTGATCCCATTTAATGCTGCTCATATGTGTATGATGTACATAGGGCTGAGCACGTGGGGTTAGACAGCCCATCAGGGGGCTTGTCTCTGGAGAAGACGGATTCTCGGCAGCCATTAATCGCCTACAGGTCTTCATCGAGGGATAGTTTCCCATCCACAATGGCATCTCAGCTGCTGTTGTCTTGTGCTGATCTATTTTAGAATTATTTGAACCAGCCTGCCATTTTTAATTCCATCTGATCTAAAGATAAACTGGAAGTGTTTTGAAGAAAAAAAAGTGTAAGCGTGATTAAAAACAAAACCAAAGAGCAACCGCAAAACCCCAAGCACTGAATGAATCAACAAAAGCTAACTGTGTCACATTTGTAGATGAATAAATGCTGATTCAGGTTTCAAGAATATGATAAAGGTGATGATGTCTGTACTGATTAGATTTTGACAACCTGGTACAACCAGAGTCATCCAGGAAAAGAGAACCTCGGCTGAGGAACTGCCTCCTTCAGGCTGGTCTGTGAGCATAACTGTGCGACATTTTCTTGATGGCTAATTGTTGAAGGAAGGCCTAGTACACCATGGGCTGTGCCACCCCTAGATAGATATTCTTGGGTTGTTTAAGAAAGGTTAGCTGAATATACATCCGGAAACAAGCTGGTAAGTACCTGTTCTCCATGGCTCTTGGACTCCGGTCCTGCTTGAGTTCCTGTCTTGGCTTTTCTTTGTAATGTCAGGATGTGTAGAGCCAAATAAACCCTTTTCTCTCAAACTGGCTTTGGTCAATGTTTTCTCAAAGCGATGATGAACTAACTAGGGTTAAGATATTGTACTATGAAGAGTCAAATGTAACACAAGAATTTACTCAGACTGTTAAAAATATCTTCTGTAAGAACAAATAAATATGGTACAGGAATTAAAGATGCCACAGAATGTCTAAGTTAACAGCATCCGAGGAATAGGAATTTCACCTACATGTTATACTCTTACTGAGGCCAGAGATATTTTCCTTCCTTCCTCCTGTTTCATTTATCTGTCTATCTGTCTGTCTGTCTATCTATCATTAATTATCTATATATTATCTCTCTGTTATCTATCTATCTATCTATCTATCTATCTATCTATCTATCTATCTATC
>CAJQZJ010001166.1:746346-757955 GCA_907164525.1 Lophiomys imhausi
ATCTATCTATCTATCTATCTATCTATCTATCTATCTATCTATCTATCATCTCTCTATCATATTTCTATCTGCCATCATCTATCTATCCATTCATTTATTTGATTCTCTTATCAAATCTGTGATGTGTTCACTGATATAAGATATCTATGTCTAATGATTTATATCTACTTTGGATATATGAGTGAACATAACATGTTTCTATGCCCATAGGACTTTCTTAAGTGACACTTATTTGTCCACAGCTGTGGTGTGTCAGAAGGGCATGCTGTACCATCACTGTTCCTCACTCTGCCTCCGTTCCTGCACCTCACTCTCCTCCCCTGAGCAGTGCAATGATGACTGTGCTGAAGGATGTAACTGTCCCGAAGGCAAATTCTATGAAGATACCCTTAACTTTTGTGTACCCATGTAAGTCACAGAGATGGCTTGTCAACAGCCAGATTGTATCTGCTTTCCTTCTCACAGGCCAAATGAGCTTTTGGTCTTGTTTCTTTAAATTGCTAAATAGTTTTGTTTGTTGTATTATTTGCTTTTTCTTAATTTGGTGAACTACTCAGAGAAAACTAAGCAGCAGGAAGGACTCTACTCGTTAGTCCTGAAGCTTATTCCTACTGATTTCTCCATACCCCAATCAAAAACAAGGTTTACATTCCCTGTCATATGAGTGGTAGAATTGTAATGTCTATTCTCATTCAGAAAGTTCTTAGCACTCACAAGAAGTGAAGACTTTTTTAATTATAATGTTTATTTATTACATCAAGTTACATCTCCATCATAGTGCCCTCTTTCCACCCCTCCCGGATCACCCTCCCACCTTCTCCTCCCTCTACCACCTATCCCACTCCTCCAATGTGGAGTGTCCCTACTTTTTTTTTTATACATAGGGTTAAAAGATACAGCAGATGTGTTTTTCTGAAGTGCATTCAGTGATTTTCTTGGGACTGAACAAACAGTTCAGAACTATTTTGACATTCAAAATCTGCAGCTTATTATGTCTAGTTAGTTTCTATCATTTGTACAACAGAACTTCGTGCAGTCCTGCAGAGTGGTGGAAGTCTACAGTGGCCAAATGCGGAACACAGAGTCAGCTGTCATGGCAGTAATGTTTGGAAAGATATGTACCTTATTTTATTTACCTCACCTTTTCTCTTATAGATATCACTGCCGGTGTCATTATAGAGGGAGCATTTATCAGCCTGGGGAGCTCATTCCAACACCCTCAGGCTTATGGTAGGTGTCAATGAATATATTCAATACATATAAATCACATTAGAATATGAAACATGAAATGCCTGAGACATGTACTGGTGATTTTAGAATAGATTTCCAAGTTTAATTGTCATGAGGTGAAACAAAACCCCTTTAATAAGCTTTGGTTCTTTAATAGATGTTAGGAATGGGATAGTAATTCAAACTATATCCTGGGGTCTTATAGGTTCATGGTTCATCTCATCAGAGAAAATCAATTCTGGAATAGATCTGAGCAAAAACACACCCAAGGGTCATTTATCTTCTCATGATGTATATGAAGCCTTTTTCAGTAACACTCATAGACTAACACTCATTCCAGTTATAGCCTTGTCTGCTAAAAATGGAGTCACATCCACATATCAGTAACCATTTACCTACACCGATCTCACAGTATTATCCACCTTCTATTTGCACTGCAGGTGCTCATAGCTGATCCCCATGTATAGATAATGACAGCAATCATATCTAGCCAGGACCTTGTGTGTTCTTTTGTCCTGGCACTGTTATGAGTGTGCTATATGTGTTATGAATTAAGCACTCATGACTGACTGCAAGAGATAGGTCCTGCTATTTTACTCCAATTTATACATGAGCAGAATAAGACACATCTAGTTAAGCAACCTGAAAATAATGCAGGGATTTATGCCCAGGCACCTGGCTTGGCATTGCTTGCTCTATTGCAGACCTTCCTTCTCAGCTCATTTTGTTGTTGTTGTTTATTTATTACTTCAAGTTACATCTCCATCACAGTCCCCTCTCCCTCCCTCCCAGTCCTACCCTCCCACCCTCTCTCCACTCTCCCACCTATCCTATTCCTCCAGAAAGGGTTGCCCCTACATATCAGCCCCCCTCTGTTCAACAGTCATATGAGTGTTAAATGCTTCCTCTTGCACTGGGGGCCTATAAGGCAACTCTATTAGGGCAAAATATCCCACTAACAAGTAATACATTCTATGTTCCTGTTCCTTTTGGTGTGTTGGTTGTAGGATAGTTATCCTGCACTACATGGCTAAAATCCCATTATAAGTGAATAGGTGCCATGTGCATATTTCTGAGTCTGGGTTAGTTCACTCAGGATGAGCTTTTCTAGTTCCATCCATTTTTTTTATATCAACAGCAAATTATCATTCACACTCAATTTACCTTTATAATTATTTCCATCTCCTTCCTACCCCTGGATAAAAAACAAAGAAACCATTGCATCTTTTTTTTTTTATAGAATACACTATTATCTACAGTTTCCCAAGCCAGAAATCTAAGAATGATTCTGATTCTTTCCTCATTTCAATGCACCCCACTTCTAAACCCCAACAACCTTGGGTTTCACTTGATTTTATTTTCTCTATGTAGGCGAAATCCATTCTTCCCTTCCCATCCCACTGCCTTAACAATGACATTCACCTTTTATTTCCTGTACCTTTCTAAAAATTGTCTTTATTTTACATTGCTGTAACAAAATACCAGAGGCTGGATACTTTATAAAGGTTTACTTAGCACACAGTTATGAGTTTTCAAGAGCATTGGGTCCACAGGGAAGAGTGAGTCAAGGAAGCCAAATCTGCTCATAACAACCAACCTTGTAAAAAGTTTAGTTCTGTTAGATTAATAGTGATTCACCTAGGGAATGAACATATTCATCTCTTTCAGAAGTGTTTCCCCATGATCAAAATATTTTGTGCCTTAAGCACCACCTCTTAAAGTTGGATCTTCCAACAGATTACAGTGGGGAATCAATCCTTAACACGAATTTTGATGTAAATAAACCATAACAAAACCATTGCATATGGGTGCCCTTGTCTGTAGTCTCCTTCTAAATGTTATAAGAGCCTTTTAAAAAATTTGATATCCTTACAATTATTTATTTAAACTTTGTAAAATGTAATATATCTTTCCTTAGCTCCAAAAATACAAATATTTAGCATAGTGACCTTATTTGCATCTCTGTCAAATGCCTCTCGGCCAGAGGAAGTTTGGTTGGTGGACCTGGCTCTCTCAGTTCCTCTATGACATTTGCACTATGGACTAACACACCTCTGAGGGACTTTCTGTTGCTAAAAGATATGTGTACATGAGTGGCCCTTGATACGTCAGTTTCTTCATTTTGCAATTATAGAATGCCCAGTCTACTCTAAAGCTGAAGGGACATCTGTGCTGGAGTTACTGGGGGCTGGTGTGTGTTCCCAATATGTCACACTCTTAAGGGGTTTGCAGGTTCATTTGTTTGCACATGGTTTCCCTCTTAATGTTACAATCAATCGCACGGCACCTGCGACTCGATTCATCATCAGTGATGCAGTCAGGGTGATTATCTTGACCTTCAGTCTGACTATCTATCTCATGTCTGTGTTTAAAGCCTTCGGCAGCTCAGCTCAGGAAGACAATCTTAACGTTGGAGCAGGGAGGATCTGGCTTTACCTCTTTTGCCCATCTCATCTGCTGGCACCCAATTAAGCAGTGCAGTGTTTTGTATCTTGTAGTTTATATATTTCCATTGAGCATCGGAATATTCATCTCTGAGCCAAGTCATAACCTCCATCCATTCTTTCAAACTGCTCAGGGTTTATTACCTTTGACCACCGCATGTCAGTTATGAACAGAGTTTTAAACTTTTAATGTGTTTTTCCCCTCCTAGATTTTAAATGTATTTTTGTGGTTGAGTGAGTCATGTAGTTTAAATTAATTGTATGTTTTCTTCTGTTACTAGAATGTGAGCACTTGGGTGAGGGTATTAACAATACTGTGGTGTTTTTATTCTCATGTCTCTCACAATGTCTCTTACAAGGAGATGTTTGATAAAATATGTCAAAATGAAATAGCTGTCTTCAAGCTGCAGTAAGGGAATAATTTATTTGTATAAAACCCAAGGTTTAGGTCTATAAATTAACTATTTCTTTACTTCTAGCCAGTGTTCAAATGGGACTGTGAAATGTGATGAGACAGCAACACCCTCTACTGGTGAGTTCCAGATAAAGGTTTATCCGTGGGGTGTGTATCTCAAACACTACCTCGGACTCTTCTGATAGAAGGTGTTCAGTCCCTCGAAAGCCTCCTTATTCAAGAACATGCACGTAGGAATATCACGCAGTCAGCACAGTGTTCCAATGATTCCTGACTTTTTTCACATCAAGAATAAGAGTATCTGTAGGACAGTTGGAAGTAAGGCTGCCTAGGGTCACAGATAGTCAGCCAAGGCATGTAGCCTTTATACTATCTATCCCAGCTCCACCTCACGTACCTGAAAGGCTTTAGGGATGTAACCCAGATACTGATTGTAACATCATTCTGGATCAGAAATTGGAAAACTCTATCTCAGACCAACACTTCTAAGCTTTTAATGTGCGCACAACTTTCTGATTCTGAGTCAGAAACAATACCAGAGATTCTGACTGACTCTCAATTGCCAAGGTAATGTCAGTGCTCCTGAGTCCTGGGGTATGTCTGGGTACAAGGTTCTAGGATTAGTTGCAATGAATGGAAAATAACATAGAATAAGCGCATGGTGGTACAATCCTGTAATCCCATGCTGAGGAGGTGGACGTGAGGCAACTCAGATGTCAAGACCAGATTCAACTCAACAGAATTAGAAACAAACCTGGCTTAAGTAAGACTCTGTTTGAAAAACAAAAATGAAAGGTTTATAAGATATATCCATTGCCATTTCTCTTAGAACGTCACTTTCCACTGGGATATGATTCCTGAAAATCTTCAAATTAGAGGACTGTAAGAATCTGTATTTTCATCAGATGAATAGTCTCAGATTTTCAGTGACTATAGTGAAATTCTGGGCAAACGACAACTCTTGGTTTTATTCATTCTATCAGATAGGGAGACTTAGGTGCTGTTACTTATTTGAATGCACATCATTATAAAATAGCTTTGAGCAGAGCATAGTTGGCACATACTCCTAGTTAGATATTCTAAAGCAGAGGTAGGAATTATAGGCAAACCTGGGATTGACAGTAGGACCCTATCTCTCAGAATGCAAAACAAAACAATAAAATGCCCTTTCAATTATATTTTCTAGATTTACTTTGTCAGGATTTAGGTCAGTCTGGGATTTCTCTACAGGTTGTGTTAGTGGGCCTTGCAGATAACAAAGTAGATACTGGGAATCCTCACTACATCCCTCTTACTTCTGGGTAGCTCATAGTTAAAGCAGGGATGTCTAGTCAGCCCACTTTCTCAATGGAGTCCTCACGAATCTATCCATTTGGTCCCATGTAAGTCTCTTATTTGATTCCTGACAGCCCCAATGCTTTCTGGGAAACATGTATCTCCTGCCATGCCTCTGTAACAGTGGTCCCTTTATAGTATAGTAAATAATGCTGAATATAACAACTCGAAGGCAAGGCAAAACCAAGAAGTAACAATGCTTTGTAAATGGTTAAATAGGTATTGTAGTTTTCCACCCTTAAAAAAAATTGGTGTGTTTGAATTATTCAACATAATATGTTTTCCTCACTTCAAGAAATAGTATGCTTGTTACTTAGTGAATTGCTTGGGAAGGTGGCTCAGATTTTCACATTCAAAGCAGCTTTTAAGAGTTTTGATGAGTGAACAGACTCTGACTAGGTAATGATGACAAACTCTAAGCTCATCAACTGAAGGATCACAGAATGAGAGCATCTTTTAGCTACAGCAACGAACTGGTCCATGGGTTTTGTTTGGATGGTTTGGGCTTAAGATTGTGGAGCAGACAGAAAGTTAAATCATGGTATTCATGCTTGTATCTGAAGTCCACACCTGCCCAGAAGGGAAGAAATATTTCGACTGCAGGTTTCCGGACCCTGACTTACCAGCTGGTGGTATAAATTGTGAGACGACATGTGCAAACCTGGCTATGAACTTCACCTGTGCTCCATCCTCACCCTGCATAAGTGGCTGTGTTTGTGCTGCAGGGTGAGTTTCCTTTTTCTTGATAATACAATCATTTAAGATTTAAAGTAAAATAAATCTTGGGACCATCTAGATGGTTAAGTGGTTAATAGAACTTGCCTGTCAGACTAATGACCTGAGTTGGAACCCTAGAAACCACATAAAGGTGTTTTTTTTTTCCCCTGTCAGCTGCAGGTTTGAAAAAAAAAATCATCATTTAGGTATACATCATACATATATATATGTATGATGTATAAATATATATTCAAGCATGGAAAACATGATGCATATACAATAAATATATATGTATATATTATACATATATATGTATTATATATACATCATGTTATTCATGCTTGAATATCCATGCATGTATATATATGCATATACATATGTATGTATATGTTATATTATTCATGTTTGTATTGGAAGTCTACACCTGCCCATAAGGGAAGGGATATTTTGACTGCAGGTTTCCTAACCCCGAATTACAAGCTGGTGGTATAAATTGTGAGACCACATCTCTCTTACATATGTGTTTTTGTATTATCATGTTTATTCCATTGCTGCAGGAATTATCATTGACATTAATTTGTAAATATGGAGTTGCTTTTAAGTGGGACCTCATTCACATCAGATCTTAAATTCCAGCTCTGCCCTTGTTAGCTGAATGATTTTTTCCACATATTCCTAATTCCCAACGAGGGAGGAATTGTAAAATATATAAGATTGTTAGCCGGGCGGTGGTGGCGCACGCCTTTAATCCCAGCACTTGGGAGGCAGAGGCAGGCGGATCTGTCTCGAAAAACCAAAAAAAAAAAAAAAAAAAAGATTGTTGTAAGACAAATAAGTGTGTGTGTGTGTGTGTGTGTGTGTGTGTGTAGTGTATTTAATATATATGAACTACAATTTAACTGTAGGCTATCTACTCTTCATACATTTCCTTCAGTTGTAGTATACCGTGCACTTGGACAGACGTAGAATCCAGAGACTGTCAGCTTCTTTGTAAGCAGACATATAATCAACTTCTCCCTGTTCTTGGTTGTCTAATGATGAACAGAGGGAGGGCCATCTCAGGTAAACAGGTCACCCATTCTTCCTCAATGAACACGTCCCACAAAGACATTCTCAGGATCAACTCATAAAAAGCAAAAGCGTAGGAAGGAGAGGTCTTGTGGTTTGTCTCCCACGAGAATCACCTTTGTGAAAATGGCTCCAAAGACCCAAGTGTCTGGGGATACTATCAATGTGTTAGAGGAGAAGGGCATATGACTGAGAAGGTCACAATAGACAAGAGTGCACGCAGGAGAAAAGCAAAGGTGGGTGGAAATCAGGCCACAGAGCGAATGAGCAAAGAAAACAATTTGTCAAAAGGACAAGGGAAAGAAAATATTTGTTGTGGTCAAAATTAAAACCTGCAACATTGCTTGATTTGTTTGATTGTGACTGTTAGGGGTACATGGCCAATTAAAGCTGTAAATTTTATTTCAGATAGAGTGCTTGATGCTGTTTACTATCTATTACCTTTGACTTTTAGTTCAAACGTGGCATTTACTTCCTGATTAAACCTTATTAAGAACCATAGAGAAATGCCAGTCTTCCTTCTTTAATTGTGTTGAAATAAACAGAGGTAGAATCAACTGAGATGTTTCTGACTGATTTGGGAAAAAATTGCAAACAGAAACTGCTAGTAAAAAGTCGATGATAGTAACTCAAGGTATTCTCTCTTCAGTGTGATCTTTTGTGGCCCATGTTGAGACAATACCTTAGTATATCATGTATTTTCCCAGAGATTCTGATAGGGTCAGTGGTTATTTAGAGTTCAGAAATCACTGCACTGAGACCACTGCAAAGTAGAGGAAAAATCAATATTAATGGCTTCAAATATAGGTCCTCCTTATTAAATAACCTTGAGGCCAGTTACTCAGTTTCAGTTTCTTTTAAAAACGAATGTAGTGGTATTTGCTTCATGGATGACTGACTACATCACAGCACACATAGTTAGTTAGTTACATAGTAGTTGTCCAGTCAGGGTTTATTACATATTTCCGCCCTTCCAACCAAAAGGGCTCAAAATTGCCTGTCTTTTCTTCCTCCTTGTTTTTGATTAGGTATGAAAAACCAATCAGTTGTGAACTAACATTCAAAACAACATATTAAAGAAAGGAATGTGAAATATTTGATATATTTTCATTTAAATACATGTAAATCAAACTGAGATGATTTTATATCTTAGCACTGAGAAGCAAGCTTATTTGCTCTCTAGATTCTTGAGCAGGAAGTGTTAATGATTTCATAATATACTATTTCACCAGGAACTCTTAGATAACACAGACTCTTTTAGTAGCAAATCATAATGACTGGGACAAATATTTTCTATTGAATGTGCTTTTTTTTTTTAGAACAACTCACCATATTAGACATACACACTTCTGTTTTATATTTATTGTGCTATGTAACAAAAGCTTGAATCATATCTGATCATGTGCTTTGCATTTAGTTAATAGTGTGGTACACAAGGACCCTCTTGGGGAAAAAAGGGGAAGAATGGATTCAGCCTTCAATGCAAATGACAGTGTTGACTATGATAAAATTATAGATTGAAAGCCCACCTGACACTTGCAGGTTTTTCTAATTATGCTACTTTCTCATTTGGAAGAATGGCGGAGCACAAAGGGAAGTGCTATGTTCCTGAGAGCTGTCCCTGCATCTGGAAAGACTGGGAGTATGTCTCAGGGGAAGTCATCTCTACACCGTGTTACACCTGGTAACGACAGTCATTTGTTCCACAGAAGTTTTCCTCAGCAATCGTATTAATGTCAATTGTTTTACTGACGTTACTTGATGTGTCTGATTAGCAAAATCAAATCAGAATCAAGTTTGCACAGGTTAGAGCTTGAGGCCTTTGGGGGTTGAATGGCTTTCTAGGGGTGGGGGACAATGGTGCTTTTAAATGCATACTTGTTAGCCTAGGAGAGAAGTATAAAATATGACAATTTGGCAATGTAATAGGAAAAAATATTGCAAACTTATAAGAAAATGCTAGGTGTTTCAAAGAGAAGGTTTTCTTCAATAGAAGTTTGACCATTTGGAAATCAGTGAGCATAGTGGTGTAAAAATAATTATGTTTTACTGAAATTTCCTTAAAATATACACAAGTATTCTAAAATTTTGAAGATCGTATCCAGTTAACTTAAACAAAGGGGATGGATGGATTGTTCTCTCTGGGTGCTAGTAGCCTATGTTGAATTTTCATTCTATTATCTATTTTCTGGGTGTCCCAGATTTAATTTTGGTGTCTGGTACTATAAATGTAAATACGTGACACATTTGTCACTGTAACAGGCACTGTTAGAACGAGTTGGCAGTATTTATAAGGACTATTGACTCCAAATGCTTCTGAGAACAAATGCTTAGGCTACTTGATACTATTGCTGCAGGAATGACTCTCAGTTAAGAGCACTGGCTGCTTTTTCAGAGGACCTTGAATTGATTTCCAGTTCCAGGGGATTCAAAACTCCCTTCTGGTCTTCACAGGTGCCATGCACACACATAGTTCACAGAAACATATACAGGCAAACACCCATATGAAACTGAAAATACTAATTAGAACCTAATTTCTCCATAAGGTAACTTTTGTTATTTTTTTTTTTTTATATAGTGTTTGTCGGCGGGGGATGTTCAGTTGCACGTATTATCCATGTCCTGCAGTGTGCACAGTATATGGGGACCGGCATTATCATACCTTTGACGGGCTGGAATATGATTACATCAGCGATTGTCAGGTGTTCTTGATAAAGGTTGGTCCTAAGTACTTGCTTTTGGTTTGAACTTGCATAAAAACAATGTGAAGAACAACATGTTGTCCATGGCATGTCACATTAGTATATACCATTAATAAAGCTTGTGAATGCCATAGTCATTTTAAACTTATTTCTTCAGCTTTACACTCATCTTAGTTTTTCTTATTGGTAAGGAATAAACTAACTTTTTAGCACCATGCCTTTTGCCTTGTCTGAAGTGAAAATAATGACTGTCCCTAGCTCCAGGGATAGAAAGGGCTTGATTACACAGTAAACATACATAGTTTGTTTAGCCATTCCTAATTCCAGAAAAGAATTCTAAATAATAAATGCAAGCTTCTCAATGGAGTTACACAACAAAAAATGAAACCCCCAGCAAGAAAACATGTGATTAATAATTTTTTCTAGATATAGTTTTTATGTCACATTATGCTTATTCTGTCCTATAAGTCTGTCTCAGGAAAGTAGAGTATAAGATCCATTTTGAACAGTTCTCTAAAATATTAAAAAGATAAACTTTAATGAAGCTTTTCTTTACATATTAAAGAACTGAAGTTCCCTGTGACTACTTCTTTCACAAACACCATAATAAGTATCATTGAATTGCTATTTGTAAAGAGGCTGCCATTTATGAATGATTTTAAGTTTCTCATAGAAAAAAATAGTAATGGCTTGGTGTCATAAAATTATGGCATCTGTCATATATGATTTTATATTTTTAAATTACATTTTTATTTTTTAAATTTCATACATGTGTACTGCATTTGCTTAATTTCCTCCTTTTCTTCTCCTCCTGAAACTCCTTTCCTGTCTCCCCAACTCTTTCTTAAATTATGACATTTTCATTAATTATTGTTTTACACACACAGACACATACAAAGATATACATTCAGGCACACACATATGAAACTGAAATTTAATTATCAACGGTATTTATTAATATGTATAAACTGTAAGATTGGGCCTGTGGAGCTGCCGGCAGCTTAGCAGAGCAGTGGGTGGCCTGGCAGGATATTAGCTGATGGGCCTGGCCCACGTGCCTTAACCGGTGGCCTGATTTATCCTGGGGAAAGAGCCAAGGACCAAGGGTGGCCTACACCACCTGTAACCTAAACTCTGTTAACTAATATAAGTTGTTATATTAGGCCAATAGAATTACTGGCAGCTTGGTGGGAGATTTGCCAGAGTTCGATGGGAATCCGGGAGTCTGATGGCCCTGGATTGCTTGGACTGACAGCCTATAAGATACTGCAGTCCTTTTCCCGGTAATTAAATACACCAAGACCTTTTAATGTTTCAATGCTTAACCCTTAGCTGAGCAGACTCTCAATTAGCTACTCTAAGTTAACCCTGATCACCTAATCCCAAACCTCCATGTGCCTGTGATTACCTTCCAGTGTTCTCAAACACGTCTATCTGCTTCCATGTCTCCTAGTGGTATGTGGTAATCCTCTATGTAAAACACAGGGTTCCTATTTTAATCTCAGGAAGTCCCACCTTCCTATATTCTTTCTGCCCAGTTAATCAGCCATCAGTGACTTTTATTAACCAATAAAGAGAATGCCTCAGAAGGGGCGGTAACCAGATCTCAGCATTGAAATCAGCCTAGAAGCAATGCTATTAGACCTTCCCCTGTCGCGTCCCTCTCGACCGGCAAGAACGACGCAACTCGCAAAAGCT
>CAJQZJ010001166.1:757965-799512 GCA_907164525.1 Lophiomys imhausi
GGAGACCAGCGCCATCTTTAAGGCGCGGCACGTCGCAGCTCTCTACATTCCCCAACACACATATGTACATATATACATACATATATATGTACATACATATATATGTACATATGTACAAACCTATATACAGCTTGCTGAGTTTATTTAATATTTATGTATTAAGGCTGATACTTGTGGCTGGATAATGCATTAGGGGTCTTCTCTCTATAAAAGACTGATTCTCCCTTCCATAGTAGCTATTAATTAGCTGTTTACCTTTATATAGGAGTTGGACTTAATGAGATTTACACCATCAACTAGTTTTGTGGTTATGCAGTTCCTGATTAGGTGACAGCATTTTTGAGAGTTCATGTGTGCAGCTTTTCTGTCATATATAGAAGATACTATCTCACAGAAGATCTCCTGATCCTCTGGCTCTTGCAATCTTTCAATTCATTCTTCTGCAATGATTTCTGACTCTTAGGTATGGGGATTGTGTTGTAGACCTATTGGTTGGAGTTGAACAACCCATGGTCAGTTATTCTCTGCAGTTTGATCAGTTATGGCTTTCTGTAATGATCCTGTCTGCTGCAAGAAGAGCTTCTTTGATGAGGGATGGGAGCTGCACTTCTCTGTGGGGATAAAGATGTGTGTTTAGAATGGAGGTAGAAATTTAGTTGTTCTAAGAAAGTGGCAGTAATAGAATCTTAATTGATTTTCTTAATACATGATTGATGGGGGAGGGCCCAACTCATTGTAAGTGGTGCATCCCTGAGCTGGTGGTCCAGATAAGAAAGCAAGCTGAGCAAGCCATAATGAGCAAGCCAGTAAGCTTCCTCCATGGTCTCTGCATCAGATCCTGCCTCCATGTTCTTTGCCCTGTTTGAATTGTTGTCCTGACTTCCTTCATTGATGAACAGTGATGTGGAAGCTTAAGCCAAACAAACCCTTTCCTTCCCAAGTTATTTTTGGTCATGTCTTTCAATGCAACAATAGAAAATCTAACTGAGACACTATGAGAGCTGGTCCTCAGAGAGAAGATTTTCAGGTTAGTTTCAGCTCAATTTCAAGTCCTTTGTCTGAAGTGTGTGGTGTCTTCAGAAATAGGGTCTTACCCTCAAGTTCTGGGAGGCAACCAAGGGCAACATCAATCACCTTTATTATTTTGGAAGTCTTTGGACTCTCCTGACCAGCAACTCATTTCAAACATCCCAAGTGTGTATTGTTTTTTTAAATTTCTCCTCCCTCCCACACTGTCTGTGTTGGGCTCCTTTCAACCCACTTTCCAGATTTCCCATTTTTCCCTTCATAGCACAAATGTCCTACTAGTCCATTTCTACAACTTCTTCTCTCCCCACCACCATGGTCTTTTTTTTTAACTTTCCTGGATCCACAGTTACTCCAAGTTATATACTTACATATTAATATTCAGAACTAGTGTCCACAAATAAGCAAGAATATGTGGCATTTGTCTTTCTTTTTTTAATAATTTATTTTTTATTTCTTCAAGTTACATCTCAATCACAATAGGCATTTGTCTTTCTAGAACAGGGTTGACTCATTCAGTCTAATTTTTTTCTAGATACATATTTTACCTTCAAATGTTATGATTTAAATTATTTTACAGCAGAATAGGACAACTGTGCACATATGCCACATTTTCTTTCATCATTTGATGGGCATTTCGATTGTTTTTACTCCCTAGGTACTGTGATAAGAACAACAATGAGCCTAGCTGAGCAAGTGTCCCTGAAGTAGGATATTGAGTCCCTTGGTCATATGCCACGGAGTGATACATCTGGACCACGTGGTAGATCTATGTTTCACATTTTGAGCATCGTCTAGAATGAAGTCCAGAGTTGCTGCACCAGTCTGTAATCCCACCCTCAGAGTTTCCCTTTTCCCCAGTTTGTCTCCACCATTTCTCATCAGATGATTTTCTTGAGCTTAAGCATTCTCATTAGGGTAAGATGACATCTCAAAAAATAATTTTAATTCTCACTTCCCTAATTATTAAAGGTGTTGAACACTTTTTGAAATGTTTCTTAGTTCCTTTTTTTCTTCTTTGCTTAGAATTCTCTGCCTATTTTAATTGGGCTATTTGTTTTCATAACTCTTTTATTTTTGGATTATTTGTATATTCTGGATGTGAATATCCATCAAATGTATATAGACTGCAAAAATTATCTCTTATTCTGTCCATTGCTTCTTCACTATGTAGAGTGTTTCCTTTGTTTCAGAGAAGCATTTTAGTCTTGTGAAGTTCCATTTGTCAATTTTTGGCCTTGATTTCTGAGCAAATGGAGTCCTATTCAGAAAGTCCTTTTCTACACCTTGATCTTGTAAGGTACTATCTATATATTTCTAGGGTTTCAGGTTTTGCATTGAGGTCTTTGATCAATTTGGAATGTGTGTTTTGTGCAGGGTGAAAGGTATGGTTGTAATTTCATTCTTCTACATGTAAGCATCCAGTTTCCCCAGCACTGTTTGTTGAAGTTGTTATTTTTGTTCCAGTATGTGTTTTTGGCATATATGTCAAATATCAGAAGGCTGTAACTATATGAACTTACATTTGGGTCTTCTATTTTGTTCCACTTGCCTACATGTCTGTTTTTGTAACAGTATCATGATGTTTTTATTAATAGAGCTCAGTAATGTAGCTTGAAATCTTGTATGGTAATCCTTCCAGCATTGATTACCGCCCCCCCCTCAGTTTTGCTTTATTTATTTAGGGTCTTTTGTGAAGTTTAGGATAGGTTTTTATTTTTCTTTTAATTTTTGTGAAGAATGTTTTAGATATCTTTATTGAAATTACATTGAATCTACAAGTTGCTTTTGGTAGACTGTCCATTTCACAAAAGTCATTTTACCAGTCCATGAGCATGGGAGGTCTTTCCTTCATCTAGTATCTTCTTCAGTTTTTTTTTTTTTAATTAGAGATTTAATTTTATTGTAGAGGCCTTTCACTTCCTTGGATATGCTTCTTCCTAGATATTTTAGTTTTTATAGGCTATTGTGAATGGGATCTTTCTCAGCGTGTTTGATATTGAGTATATAGAAAGGCTACTGTATTTATAAGCTGATTTTATCTCCTACTTTGCTGAAATTATTGCTCATTACTACAAGTTTTTTTTTGGCAGAAGTTTGGAGACTCTGCTGTGTAAAATGTCATATCATCTGCAGATAGGGAACATTTGAGTGATTTTCTCACTTGTGTCCTTTGCTTTTCTACTCTTGTTTTATTGGTCCAGATAGTGTCTTATCAAGGAGTGAGGACAGTCCTGCTTGCTCCTGATTTTAATGGGATTGCCTTAAATTTTCTCCATTTGTGATAATGTTAGCTGTGAGTTTGTCATATATAGGCTTTATTATGTTGAAGTGCGCTTCCTTCAGTGCCTCAATTAATAATGTGTCTGGCTGTGGATCAGAGAATTCTTGTTTTTGTTTTCGTATGTGTGTTGCTTGATGTTTGGAGCATAAGAAAAGGCACTGTAATTAGTGTACATTTTATAAGTGAAATTATTTGTCTTTTCTGACTTGTATTGATCTGTCCTGTTTCTTTTTTTTTCTTTGTTTGTTTGTTTGTTTGTTTTTTTGAGACAGGGTTTCTCTGTGTATCTCTGGCTGTCCTGGATTTGCTTTGTAGACCAGGCTGTCCTCCAGCTCTCAGAGACCCACCTGCCTCTGCCTCCTGCATGATGGGATGAAAGGTGTGTGCCACCATGCACCATTATGTTCTATTGTTTTAACAGTCATCATGTAAAAACAAATTGTTAATATTATTCCAATTATTTTATATTTGTGCAATTAGATTGTATATACTTCAGTGTAATGAATTATATTTCTTTTGGTTTTCTTTTAGAGACTAGTAAACTATTACTGAATTATAAAGTTAAAAATCATAGGTTTGACATTTACTATAGTCTCCCTACATAGTAGAGAAAAGGCAGTTAAATGCGTGGCTTTTCCTTGAAGTAGCAGCATTTATAGTAAGCTCACATACCATCCTTCATCGTGATAATTACATAACAACACTTTTAAACTTTAGTGTGCATGCAGATGATTGGAGATGTCCTTAGAGTATGGACTTTATTTCTCTAGGCTGCAGTATGGTATTGGGATTGATTTTTTTAAACAAGATACCAGGTGGTAGTGATGCTGTGTGCCTGGAAACCATACTCTCACTGGGAAGGGAGGAGGCATTTGAACAATAAAACATAATGGAATATCTGTACATTAACTAGTTTTTGAAATGTTCCTCCTCTGAATACTTTTATTATATTCAGAAAAAGGAAATTTCTTTGACAGCATTGCATCAAGCACGTCCTGCTCTACTGAATATGCTATTTCTGTTAAAGATACTTTTGTGGTGCCATTTTTAAGTAGTAACAGAAAATTCTACCAATTCGTATTTTCATTTTACATATAATAATTTAAAACTGCCTAACAGAAGCATTCATAGTCAAATCCACGCTTTACTGTCTATGTGAACAGTTTCTGATGTGTGATAATCTTTTATCATGCACTGATTCATTTAAATTATTTTTGTTTATTAGTTATGAATGATACTAATAAAGACATACCTACTAGAACAGATTTACTTGAGAAAATTATAAAGTGTTGCAGCAAGGAATATGTTTGTATGTCTCCCTTCCTTTGGGGAATTCTAGGCATTTGATGCACCTAGTATCTTCTTTATAATTAATAACTTCTATTTGGCTAAAAAAAATCCTTTATTGCCTTTGCAGTAGAAAACAATATTAACCACTATGTTTTTACATTTATTTCTTATGAATCTAAATTTTAGTGGATTTTTAGACTTTTATTTTATTTTATGAATCTGAGTGTTTTGCCTGCATGTACGCAAGTGTACTGTGTGCATGCTTGGTGCTCACAGAGGTCAGGGGAGGGTGTCAGATCCCATACAGGTTGTTGTGAGCCGCCATGTAGTGCTGGAAACTGAATCCTGGTCCTCTACAAGAGTAACAGTACTATTAACTGCTAAGTCATCTTTCCAGACCTTAGTGGTTTTTTAAATTTTTAAATACTGTTTTTATTAATTCATTGAGAATTTCATACAATATATTTTGATCATATTCTCCCTCTTTCCTCAACTCCTTCCATATCCACCCTCTCCATCCTTTGCTTCCTACCCAACTTTGAATTTTCTCCCCACCTCCATCAAGTCCAGTATTACCCATGTAGTCTTGGGGGCAGGACTTGCCCTGGAGTGTGGTTAACCTACCAGGGATCACATAAAAAACAAAACAAAACAAACAAACAAACAAACAAACAAACAAACAAACAAAAAACAAAGCAAAAGAAAAACAAAACTGACTTTTCCTCTACAAACAGCTATTATATATCAGTGGTTCCTCAGACAGTACTGGGATTTTTGCCTACCTCTCTTCCTCCGAGCTGGGATTTTGTTTGGTTTAAGCTTGCCCAACTCTTCTGCATGTTGTCACAGTCCCTGCAAGTCTGTGAAACTCCTCTGTTATGTCTGGAAAATGCTCTTTCTTTGTCATTTCCTACCACCTCTGGCTTTCACAATTTTTTACGACTCGTTCCTTAAGGTCTCTGACCCTCAGAGGAAGGGGTGTGATATATACAACCCATGTAGAACTGAGGGCTCCACAGTCTTTCATCTTTGCACATTGACCAGTCGAAGGCCTCTGTGTTAGGTACCATATATTGCAAGGAGATGCTTCTCTGAAGAGACTAACTGCAATGTTTTCAAGCGGGTGACTATGCAGAGAATAGTTGAGTATTTGTTTTGGCCAGAAAAGTATATTTTAGTATTTGATACTGAATTTTCTTAATGGCACTACAAAAGGAACAGACACACTACGCTGAGTACTTGTATCCTACATTTATCTTAGTTTTCCACCACACCCTTGTGTTAAAATGAATGAAGTCTGTTCCATTTCAAAACTTGACAAATTTGCCTTCCTGTGTATAAAAAAATGCACCACAAGAATCATTTTTTCTCAGTATATTAGAAGCAGTCATATTTAAAGCATTAATTCAATGTCTGGTTGAAGATTAGCTCATGGAGTAAAGGAAGACTTGTAGAGTACCAGTTCTAAAGTTTGCATGTGCCTGTTCATCTGACAATGTTCTTTTTTAGAAAACATTGCATATCTATTTTAGAACTAAATTTTTATTGAATTTGTATTGGAGAAAATTTAACTTACTGTTAGTAATTAAGTATTATGCTGGAAAATTTCTTATAATTTTACCATGGGATATTTTACTGAAATTAATAAAACTATAATCAGGCCCCAAATGTTTTTAGGACAAATTGACTACAGTACACATGGTAAGCTGATAAAACGAAGATCTAAAAAGAGAAGCTGTCTCTTTTGGTCATAAAACACAATATTGTGTGCCAAGGACAAATTAGTGATTAGTCAATGCATGCCAATTTTCATAGTCTTGAAATAGGCTCATGCCAAATTTCCCAGTGCTTGAAATCTTTTCAGTTTTACCTTTTAGTGGCGATGTTTGCTTATGCTCACACTATCTACCAAGACTTCGCATGGCACAGCCTTTCTTCTGGAAACATCAGTGCTTCCTTTGAGAAGGGAAGGTGGCATCTGACATGCTGATGGCAGATCTTGAGTCAAGGGCACTGTTGAAGAACAGACTTAATTCCTATCAGCCATTTCTCTTTTGTCTTTCTATTGATTGCAAACCTCAACTTTATCTGCAATGCCTTTTCACCTGGTCAAACTTATCTTGAGTTTCCTTGGGTCCTGAGGAGGACTGAGTAATCTAGTTAATAAAGTATTCACTTTTATTTCTCAATTGGACTTTTAAAAATTAATAATTTTATTTTAAAGCTATATTGCCTTTTGACCTCCCCATTGAAGCAAGTTTGGTTTGTTTTTGTTTATTACTAGAATGCATTTTAAAAACGTTTTATTGGATCTTTGTGATTTGCACATCATGCACTCCATTTCCACAAATTTCTCCCTCCCCTTGTACCCACCATTTACCCTTGCAACCTCCTTCTAAAGGAAAAAAAATCTCATAGAAGCTGTTATGTGTCACAGTGTGTCCCACTGTATACCCTTTTGTACACACTTCTTTGTTTGCAGATGTTCATTGCATTGAGTCTTTGGACTGGTTTGAGGCCTCTGGCTTCTGCTACACTATCAATACTGGAACCTCACTGGACTCCTCTCAGAGATCCTGTGATTTCCCTGTGTCATAGAGATCCTGTAGTTTTGAGTCTGTAGTTTAGAACCAGCCCCTTCATGCACTCCAGCAGTTCATCAATGGGGTAGATGTTGGGATGAGTCAATTCAAAGTCCTGGATCTGGGCCTGAGAGGTGTCTGAGATGGTTAGCTGGCCAGCTCTTTCATACCCACACTATCCCCCGTGAGCTCTCTTGCCCTGTCCTGGCTGGCCCATCCAATGCAAGGTCAGTAAGGCTGCTCTCCCACTCTCATGCCCTCAGGGCTGCCTCACACTTGCCACCTCAGCCCCCACCCCCACCCACCAGGGCCAGCTCTACTAAGCTGCCCAGGTGAGGTGCAGGGCCTGTTCTCTCAAATGCTGTAGCAGGCAAGGGACAGGCCAGTTCTCCTACTCTCATGACTCCATGGCTAGCTCTCCCGCCTGCAATAGGTGGCTAAGGACAAGGGAGAGAAGGAGGGCATCTCTCCCTCATCTGAGCCTGCCACCACCACCACCACCATACAGCGGACAAGAGTCAGTGTGAACTCACACCTTTGGTTCAGCTCACTGGCAATCCCCACACCCAGCGTTATCTACCTAAATATTTCCTCCCTGTAATTTTTGAGATATGGTCTCTCACTGAATCTAAGATAAAAATAATTTGGCTATCCTCAATAGCTATTGAGCTCCAGGAATTTATTTCTCTGTCTCTTAAGAACTGAAAATATAAATGCATGCCCCTGTGCCAGACTTCTTCTTCTTTTTTTTTTTTTTAACAGGGATTTGGTGATTAAAGTTAGGCCATCATGTTTATATACCAAGGACTCTACCCACTGCGAACCCTCTAAACCTTTCTAGTTTCATCCTATTTTGTGTTTGAAGTCACTCTTGTCTTATAGTTACTCCTGATTCCTGCTCCTTTGTTTCTGATCACCTACCTCATCTACTTTTGTGCCTCTCTTCTCCAGACTACTCCAGCCAGATCTTCAGTAAAGTTCTGAAGATCAGCTTCTGTCTATGAACTTCGTAGGACATCTAAATAGCTGAGCACAAAGGGACTGAACATCAAATGATTCTATTAACATTTTTAACCATTTTTCCATTCTTATTTGGGCCCCAAACAGGTTTACTACGTCCCAAATCAGCAGGAAGTCATTTTAAGAGAACAACGTCCCATCCCCAGAAGGTGGGGAGGGTGTTCTCCCCCTTTGGTTATTTGATAGATAATAGAAAATTTTGTTATTTAGGGGAAAAGACTACAAGCTGTTAAATGGTCTTGTTAAATGGGTTTTGGAGGTTAGACCCAGGGACTTCTCTCTTTTGCTTTTCTGTATCCTCCTTTCTCTCCTATATAGGAGTGAACAGATTTGAGAAAAATGGGACATAGACATAGTATAGGAGAGAACAAGAAAAAAGGACAGATTATTGAATATAGCTTTATACCTTTGTATACTGATACAAAATTAATATTATATTTGGCTAAATTGGTATTGATCATTGTATATTAATGCAAATTTAAGATTGTATAGGGCTACGTCGGTATTGATCTTTGTATATTGATACAAAATTAAGATTATATTTGGCCACAATGGTATTGACCCTAGTATATTAATGTAAAATTAAGATTGTATTGGGCTACATCGGTACTGATCTTTGTATATTGATACAAAATTAAGATTATATTTGGCCACATTGGTATTGATCTTTGTATATTGATACAAAATTAAGGGTAACGCTTCTTAAAGGTATTGTTTGTAGTAATACTTAAAAATGAAATGTCAAGTTTTGACCTCTCGCTACCAACCGACATAAACTGTTTAGGATAATTAAGAAACGGAAACTAATAGTCATGAAAACGTGTCATTTTGTTAGTTACTATGACAGTCTATCACAGTTATTTTCTAAGCTACTCAGAAATCAAGTTGCTAAGAGACAAGCAATATTTGCTTATCTAAATATAAGAGATAGATAGGGCATCTTCAAAAACCTCAAGAGATCTGCAGAATATGGCATTCAAAGATGTTTTCTTAACTTAAGATTTTTTGATATCGAGACATGTCAGCTCCTGACAGCACCCCCTATATTACTCCAAGTAGAAGATGAGCATCGAAGAATCTCCAGTGGGAGATGATTGAATTGGTGGTAAGCCATTCTCTTGGCAAGAAAAACCACTTGCTTCAACTGTAGACAGACTTCTGTCCAAAAAGGACAAAACTTGGAAGCAGGTAAGTCGACAGCCTAGCTCTGCCAAGACAGGGTAGGTAAGTCCTTCATAATTCCTGCTCTACAACCAATGTCTGTCAGAGAAATGGGGCCAAATGGCTGAAGATTGATGCTGTAATGTATGGAGAGAAAATGGGAACTGTCTAGGCAGCCACTGGTATGTCATTTTTTAGTTTTGGAAGCTGCAGGCCCTGCACTTCCTATATAATCAGATATATTTATCCCTCTCAGGTCTCTGAGTTGTTTGAAGAGTAGATAGCTAGAGTCTCATAGTTAAATTTTGAGTTGTTTAGGAATCAAGAGGGTGTTCTGGATCTAAGAAGATATTTTTAAAATTATGAGGCAAGTTAGTAAGAAAGCTGAGTTAGATATAGAACTTTAAACTCATGGAGATGGTTAGATAGTAGAATGTTAAAGTCAGGTGCCAAATACATATGGACTGGACATTGGGAATGTATGCTAAGCCATATAACTCTTATAATCGTGGCCTATTTATTTCTGTTGTTTTGTATTGTATTTATAGTTATAAGAAAAAGGACCATTATTTGGACTGAAAGGGAGAGCTGTTGGGGGGAAAAATAAATACCTTAAACTAAAAAAAAAAAAAAAAGAAGGGAAGAGGATGGTGGGGCTGAGGGGGAGGAGGGTGGAAGGGTGGGACTGGAGGGGGGAGTAGGGAGGGGATTGTGATTGAGATGTAACTTGAAGAAATAAAAAATAAATTATTAAAAAAAAAACCCTGGCTCTTACAGGATCTATACTTATATGTGTGTTCTTTATGTGAAATTCCATGTAGCTGTGATCTCATAACACTTTGGGGATATAAACAATGTTTTATTTATTTGTTGACTCATAGGTACCTATCAGCAGGGACTCTGTGTGGAATGGTTACCCTTACAGGGCGTTGAGGCTGACACAGTTCTGTCAAGTGAAATAATGTTCTACTTTGAAAGGTGGTAACAGGTCAAGTTTTGGAATCATTTGGAGAACTATTGTCCTTCAGAGCTTTTAGAATGGAGAGATTAAAACGCCTTCATGTTGACCTTTTCCATCTAGCTTTGTAATTGTTACTGTGTTGCCTAGCAACTCTGCCACATTATTTCCAAACCTGATATTAACTTGAAGTAGATCAGGAATGGGAATTATAAACACAAAACACTTAACATTGCTATTGTTTCAGGTTTCTGCCAGCATAGTAGGGAGTTAGAAGACAAAACATATAATATACAATATTTCTTGACACTTCCGATCCGATATAAAGAACAGAGCCAACACTGAGTTACTTTGAGTAACAATAACAGAAATGTCATTGTAATAGAAGCCTCCCAGCCCACTTTTCTCAGCTCTTCATCTAAATAACTCTTCCTAAGAGGAAGAACAAACAAAACCATGCATTATATACTTTTTTCTGCTTTGAATACCATTCACAAAAACATAAAAGCATGGCATTCATTTTTTTTAGTAGAACAATGTGTAATCATTTTAATGGCTCATATTATAATGCTTTTCAAAGTTCAGGCAATGATTCGCAGGAAGATTGTTCAAGAAGAAGCCAGGAGCCCCAGCACCTCTGAAGGAAAAGTGAATAATAGCAGACACACACACACATTAATGACCCTGTGAACACAATTCACTAAACATGGTCCATTAGACAGTGCTACAGTAATTACTAACAGGCCAAGAATAATTTGTTCAAACTAGGAAATATATTGATTTATTGTTCATATTGCTAGTGATGTGAAAACCTATGTATAGAGAATTTACATGAAAACCCATATGCATTTCATATTATTTTCATCACTAGGAAAACACACCCTCTTCTGTTTCAAAATAAAACATCCAGGAAGCCTATGTGGGGCTTTGACAATTTTGTGGTGTAATGCTCCACCCCTACCTAAGGTTTAAATGAACACAGACCCATCTCTGTTTATTTCCATCATTGTACCCCATTTCTCAGTCTAGAGCTGACGCCATGGAATGTCTCCCTTCTTCTTTTACTTTTGATGGAATCTCTTTTAAAGTTAGTGAAAGAGTTAGGGACCAATAGTTTTGACTTTTGGAGAGAGAAGGACCACTTTGGAAATTTGCAAAAAGTAGAAACCGTTTTTACCTTGGGGAAATGGTAAGTATGTGAGCTGATGACTATATTAATCAGTTTTACTTAATTGTTCTGCACTTTGTGCCTTGAACATCACATTTCCCTCTGTAACTACATGCAATTATAGTTTGTGAATTAAAAATACAGATACCACAGTGTGCTAATGAATCCTAAGGTGGCAGGGTCAGAGACATGCATCCATGAACGGGTGCTGCCTGAGGAGCTTTGATTCTGTAGAGAACGTGCTAAGGGTGAGTGAGGAAGGAAGGGGTCCAGTTAAGCATAGATTTAGGTATACAAGGTTAATGATGCTCTCTGAAATGAAGGAATTCTTACAAGTCAGGCTTTTCTCTTCAATTACGGCTAGAACTAATCCTAATTATTATTATTATTTTTTTTTACTAGTGACATTATCAAAACCAAAGCAAACAAGAACAAACGAAGATTTTCAATTCTGTCTTTGCATTTGGTAAAATAAATAATCTTGAACTCAATGTTTCCCTCTTCTAGAAATTGTCTATTTTTGACATATATTCATTGTTCACAGTGCCAATTCTCATGAAAGATGTTCTGCAACTGTACCACACAGTTTGAGCACACTGGTGGTTAAGCCTTTCTAACCACTTCTCATCTACTTCTTTCTTCCAGTATCTCCTAGCTGTCACCTTGTACGCCTCTGAGTGTGAGCATATACGTGCGTGTGTCCATGTATGTTTGTGTATATATATATATATATGTGTGTGTGCGTGTTTGTATGTATGTGTGTAAATGGTTTAAGGCATCTATGTAAAACCTAGGATCCACAAATAAGCAAAAATATATATTAATACATCTGACTTATTTAATATTGATGCTCTACCATTGTATGCACTTTTCAACAGATGATGTGATTTCATCTAGTGGCTGAGGAAAACTCCTGCATATGTGTGTGTACATGCATGTGTGCATGTGTCTGTGTGTAGTGTGTATACCTCATATTTTCCTTATCTATTCATCTGTTGATAGAAATCTAAATTAATCCTATAATTTGGCTATTGTGAATAGTGCTGCAGTAAACATGAATGTGCAAGCATCTTGCACGTAGACATTCTTACTGGGATGAGAGGGAATCTTAATGTAATTTTAATTTGCATTTTCTGATGACTAAAGATATTGAATATTTTTCCCATCTGTATTTCATCTTCGAAAATTCTCTTAATTTCATTAGCACTTTTATTGACCATATAGTATATTTTCTAGCATAAATTTTGTGTTCTTTCTATACTCTAATGTAATTTTCTGTTGGATGTGCACTTAGCAAAGACTTTTCTCATTTTGCAGACAATCTCTACTTTGATTTCTTTGCTGTGAAGAAGCTTTAAAAATTTTGTGTAATCTAATTTTTAAACTCTTGGTATTATTTATTGAGCTACTGGAATCCTTTTCAGAAAGTACTTGCTTTTGCCTATATCTTAAAGTGTGTTTTGCTTCAGAGTTTCAGGGCCTACGTTTTGGTTATGGAGCCATTTGAGTTTTTTACAGGGGGAGAGAGGGGGTCCTAGTTTTACTCTTCTGCATGTAAATATTCAGTTTCTCTTGAACTATTTGTTAAAAAAAGAATCTTCTCTACAATGTATGTTTTCCAAAATTTTGTTGAAAGATATGTAGCTTTTGCTGGTGGATTTGATTCTGTTTCTCTGCTACAGTCAGCTGCATATCTGCTTTTTTGTCAATACTATGCTGTTTTTCTTTATATGACTCTGTACTTGAAATCAAGCATTGTTTTAAGTCAAGCATAATTCTTAGAGTTTGGTTAGAGTTTCTTTTCTACCCATGGTATTTTGTGTTTTCATATTAAATTTAGTATTGATTTTTCTACTTTTATTGAGAATGACATGGGAACTTTATGGGGATTGCATTGAATTTGCAGGTTAGTTTTGGTGACATAGCCATTTTATTACACTGATTCAACTGACATACGAGCATAGGAATTTTACAACGTCTAGAATCCTCTTCAAATTCCTCAGTTATTTAAGAATTTTTCACTGTGGAATTCCTTTATTACCTTGGTTAGGTTTACTCCCAGGCATTTTGTTTTATTTATTTTTATTTTTTGAAGATTTTTAAAAATGTTTATTTATTACTTCAAGTTACATCTCCATCACATTCCCCCCCTCCACCCCTCCTGGTCCCACCATATTACCCTCTCCCCCTTCTCCCAGAACTCATAATTCTTTTTTTTTGGAATAATGAGGCCACAATTATGAAAATTATAAGGTACAGCATATATTCCCAATGTCAAATCCATACCTGTTAAGCAACTAATATTAGTATTATATTATCTATCTCCATGAGTTTAAAGTTCTATACCTAACTCAATTTCCATCCTAACTTGCATTACCAACTTAAAAACATCTTCTTAGACCTAGAACATCCTCTTAATTCCTAAACAACTCAAAATTTAACCATGATACTATAACTATCTAGTCTTCAACCACATCAGAGTCCTGAGAAGGATAAATATATCTGATTATACATGAAGTACAGAGCCAGCAGCTTCCAAAACTAAGAAATGACAGACAACTGGCTGCCTGGACAGTCCCTAATTTCTCCCAATACATTAGAGCATCTATCTTCAGCCTTTTGGTACAGTATCTCTGACAGACATTAGTTGTAAAAGCAGGAATTCCTTTATATCCTTGGTTAGGTTTAATACCAGGCATTTTTAAAAAAGGTGTTATGACTGATACTGTTTTCATTTGATTTTAGGAATTTAAAAACTCCTCCTGATTTCTTCACTGGTCCATTTATCACCAAGTACTGCTGTTGAGTGTCCATATACTTGTGTACATTCTGCAGGTGGCTTTGCTCACATCATTTTTAGCTTTATTACACTGCTGTCAGATGAATCTAAGAAATTATTTACGTTTTTCCTATGTTCGTTGTGACTTGTTTTGTGTCCCAAAAATATTTTCTAGAAATATTGTAAGTAAGACATTTCCATGGGCTAGTGAGAAGGATACATATTCTGTAATGTTCTGGAGTATTATAGATGTTTGCTTACTCATTTGCTCTGTCACGTAACTAAACCTTGACATTTCTTTGTTGATGATTTCTCTGTGTTACCTATTTGTATTGCAGTCACTCACTGTTCCTGTGCTGGAGCAATCTTTATCTTTAAACATATCAGCATTCAGTGCATATGTGCTTTTAATTATATAATATGACTCAAATTTCTTCATTTCTTTGGACTTATTTTAGTTTGGAATCTATTTCCTTGGATATTGGTATTTCTATAACTTCTTGGTTTCTATTTACATTTACTTGCAATATTTTTCATTCCTTTCAGTTACTATTGATGGATGTATATGAACTCCTGTTTGTCGTTTTTGTACTGCTGACACATTCTTAATCTGCATTTATTATTTCTTTTTTTTCCTAACCTTTGTAAACATGGGCTTGAAGCCTCTCCAGCACACACATGTGTTTAAAATTGATTTTTTTCTATTTTTCCTCTTTATTTTTTATTTCTTCAAGTTACATCTCAATCGCAATCCCCTCCCTACTCCTCCCTCCAGTCCCATCCTCCCACCCTCTTTCGCCTCAACCTACACATCCCCTTCCTTTTTTTTTAAGTTTAAGGTATATCTTTTCCCCCCTCAACAGCTCCCCCTTTCAGTCCAACAAATGGCTCTTTCTCTTATAATAATAAATACAATACAAAACAACAGAGGTAATTAGGCCACAGTTATGAGGGTTATATGGCTTAGCGTACATTCTCAATGTCCAGTCCATATGTATTTGTCACCTGACTTTAACATTCTACTATCTAACCATCTCCATGAGTTTAAAGTTCTATATCTAATTCAGCTTTCATACTAACTTGCCTCACAATTTTAAAAGCATCTTCTTAGATCTATAACACTCTCTTGACTTCTAAACAACTCATAATTTAATTATGAGACTCTAGCTATCTATTCTTCAACCACCTCAGAGACTTGAGAGGGATAAATATATCTGATTATACAGAAGTGCAGGACCTGCAGCTTCCAAAACTAAGAAATGACATACAAGTGGCTGCCTGGACAGTTCCCATTTTCTCTCCATACATGACAGCATCGATCTTCAGTCATTTGGCCCCGTTTCTCTGACAGACATTGATTGTAGAGCAGGAATTATGAGGGACTTGCCTACCCTGTCTTGGCAGAGCTAGGCTGTCAACTTACCTGCTTCCAGGTTTTGTCCTTTTTGGACAGCATTCTGTCTACAGTTGGAGCAAGGGGCTTTTCCTGCCAAGAGAAAGGCTTGCCATTAATTCAACCATCTCACACTGGAGATTCTTCGATGCTCATCTTCTACCTGGAGTAGAATAGGGGGTGGTATCAGGAGTTGACATGTCTCGATATCAAAAAAATCTAAAGTTAAGAAAACATCTTTGAATGCCATATTCTGCAGATCTCTTGAGGTTTTGAAGAGGCCCTATCTATCTCTTATATTAGGATAAGGAAATGTTGCTTGGCTCTTAGCAACTTGATTTCTGATTAGCTTAGAAAATAACTATAGTAGACTGCCATAGTACCTAACAAAATGACAGGCTTGCATAATTATTAGTTTGCATTTCTTAATTATCCTAAACAGTTTATGACAATTAGTAGCAAAAAGCCAAAACTTCACATTTCATTTTTTTCTTTACCCCCTGACACTTCCATCCCACTTCTCTGGAGTGGATTGTCCCTATATAATAGTCCCTCATCCCAGTTCAGAGGTCATATGAGGGCCAAGAGTCTCCTCTACAATGGGGGTCTACGAGTCAGTACCACTGGTGAAAGGTGTCTCATTGCCAGGAAGACAGAACTAAAAAACAAAAAAACAAATAAGCAGACAAACAGATAAAAAATAATAAAAAATAAAAATAAATAAAAATAAAAAGCCTATGTCCATGTTCCCTTTGGTGTGTTGTTTGTAGTATCGATATCCTCTACTACATACCTAAAATCCTACTATAAGTGAATAGATGCCATATGCATCCTTCTGAGTCTGGGTTAGCTCACTCAGGATGAGCTTTTCTAGTTCCATCCATTTGGCTGCAAATTTCATAATTTCATTGTTCCTGATAGCTGAATAATATTCCATTGTGTAGATGTACCACAGTTTTTTTAACCCATTCTTCAGTTGAGGGACATCTGGGTTGTTTCCAGTTTCTAGCTGTTACAAATAAGGCTGCTATGAACATAGACGAGGAAACTTCCTTATGATTCCATGAGGAGACATTTGGGTGTACACCCAGAAGTGGTATGTCTGGGTCCTGAGGAAAAGCTATTCCAAGTTTTCTAAGATTTCGCCATACTGACCTTGATAGTGGTTGCACAAGCCTGCACTACCAAGAGCAATGGAGGAGGGTTCCCCTTTCTCCACACCCTCGCCAGCAGGTGCTGTCATTTCAGCTTTTGATCTTAGCCATTCTGACATGTGTGAGATGGAATCTCAGAGTGGTCTTGAGTTGCATTTCTCTGATGATTAAGGATGTTGAGCATTTCTTCAAGAGTCTCTCAGACATTAGGGATTCCTCCTTTGTGAATTCTCTATTTAGCTCCATCCCCCATTTTTTGATTGGATTATTTGGTTTCTTGGCATTTAAATTCTTGAGTTCTTTGTAGATTTTGAATATTAGCCCTCTGTCAGATGTGGGGTTTGTGAAGATTTTCTCCCAGCCTGTAGGCTGCCGTTTTGTTCGAATGACCGTGTCTTTTGCCTTACAGAAGATTTTCAGTTTCATGAGGTCCAATTTATTTATTGTTGATCTCAGGTCATGAGCTGTTGGTGTTCTGTTCAGGAAGTTGTCACCTGTGCCAATGAGTTCGAGGGTTTTTCCCACTTTTTCTTCTGGTAGATTTAGTGTGACTGGCTTTACGTTAAGGTCTTTGATCCACTTGGACTTAGGTTTTGTACAAGGTGATAAGTATGGGTCTAATTTCATTCTTTTACAAGTGGACATCCAGTTGGACCAGCACCATTTTTTGTAGATGCTGTTCTTCTTCCATTGTGCCGTTTTGGCTTCTTTGTCAAAAATTAGGTGGCCATAAGTGTGTGGGTCTATTTCTGGATCTTCAATTCGATTCCATTGATCTACTGGTCTGTTTCTATACCAATACCATGCTGTTTTTACTACTATTGCTCTGTAGTACAGTTTGAAATCTGGGATGGTAATACCTCCAGATGTTTTTTTTATTGTACAGGATTGATTTAGCTATTCTGGGCTTTTGTTGTTCCATATAAAATTGAGAATAGCTCTTTCCAAGTCTATAAAGAATTATGTTGGTATTTTGATAGGAATTGCATTGAATCTATATATTGCTTTTGGTAGGATAGCCATTTTTTATTATATTGATCCTACCTATCCATGAGTATGGGAGATCTTTCCATCTTCTAAAGGCCTCTTCCATTTCTTTCTTCAAGGGCTTGAAGTTCTTGTTGTACAGGTCCTTTACTTGCTTGGTTAGAGTTACCCCCAGGTATTTTATATTGTTTGTGGCTATTGTGAAAGGGATTGTTTCCCTTATTTCTTTCTCTGCCCATTTGTTTGTTGTATATAGAAGGGCTTCTGGTTTTTTTTTTTAATTAATTTTGTATCCAGCCACGTTGCTGAAGGTGTTTATTAGCTGTAAGAGTTCTCTGGTAGAATTTTTGGGGTTGCTTATGTATACTATCATATCATCTGCAAATAGGGATAATTTGACTTCTTCGTTTCCAATGTTTATCCCTTTGATCTCCTTTAGTTGTCTTATTGCTCTAGCAAGAACTTCAAGTACTGTATTGAAGAGATATTGTGAAAGTGGACATCCTTGTCTTGTCCCTGAGTTTAGAGGAAATGCTTCAAGTTTCTCTCCATTTAATTTGATGTTGGCCACTGGCCTGATGTATATTGCCTTTATTATTTCTAGGTACAGTCCTTGTATGCCCGTTCTCTCCAGAACTTTTAGCATGAAGAGGTGTTGGATTTTGTCAAATGCTTTTTCTGCATCTAGCGAGATTATCATGTAGTTTTTTTCCTTCATCTTGTTTATATGGTGAATTAAGTTAACAGACTTTCATATGTTGAACCATCCCTGCATTCCTGGGATGAAGCCTACTTGATCATGGTGTATGATACTTTTGATGTGTTCTTGAATTCGACTTGCTAGTATTTTATTAAGTATTTTTGCATCTATGTTCATGAGGGAGATTGGTCTGAGGTTCTCTTTCTTTGTTGGATCTTTGTGTGGTTTAGGAATCAGGGTGACTGCGTCTCATAGAATGAGTTTGGCAATGCTCTTTCAGATTGTAATTGGTGAAAGAATTTGAAGAGTATTGGTGTTAGCTCCTCTTTGAAGGTCTGGTAGAATTCTGTGCTAAGGCCATCTGGCCCTGGGCTTTTTTGGTTGGGAGATTTATAATGACTGTTTCTATTTCCTTAAGGGCTATAGGGCTGTTTAGTCTATTAATCTGATCTTGATTTAGCTTTGGTAGGTGGAATCTATCAAGAAAATTGTCCATTTCGCTTAAGTTTTCATGTTTGGTGGAGTATAGATTTTTAAAGTAGGATCCAAATATTCTCTGGATTTCCTCAATGTCTGCTGTTATTTCTCCCTTTTCATTTCTGATTTTGTTGATTTGTGTTTTCTCCCTCTGCCTTTTAGTTAATTTGGCTAAGGGTCTGTCTATTTTGTTGATTTTCTCAAAGAACCAACTCTCGGTTTCATTGATTCTTTGTATAGTTCTTTTTGTTTCTAAGTTGTTGATTTCAGCCCTAAGTTTGATGATCTCCTGCCTTCTGCTCCTCTTGGGGGTGTTTGCTCCTTTTTTTTCCAATTCACCCATTTTGGCTGTTAATTTGCTAATATGAGCTGTCACAATTTTCTATTTGAAACAGTTAGAACTATGAATTTTTCTCATAGCACAGCTTTCATTGTGTCCCATAGGTTTGGGTATGTTGTGTCTTCATTTTCATTGGATTTTAAGCAGTCTTTGATTTCCTTCTTTATTTCTTCCCTGACCCAGTTGTCATCTAGTAAAGAGTTGTTTAATTTCCATGTGCATGTAGGCTTTCTGTTGATTCTTTTGCTATTGAGGTCCAGCTTTATTCCATGGTGGTCTGATAAGATACAAGGGGTTATTTCAATTTTCTTGTATCTGTTGAGGCTATCTTTGTGTCCAACTATATGGTTGTTTTTGGAGAAGGTTCCATGCAGTGCTGAGAAGAAGGTGTATTCTTTTGGGTTTGGGTGAAATGTTCTGTAGATATCTGTTAGGTCCATTTGGTTCATGATCTCTGATAGACTCATTATTTCTCTCTTTGGCTTGTGTCTTGATGATATGTCCATTGTTGTGAGTGGGGTGTTTAAGTCTCCCACTACTAAAATGTTGGGATTGATATGTGATTTAAGTTTTAGAAGCATATCTTTTACAAATGTAGGTGCCTTTGTATTTGGGGCATAGATGTTCAATATTGAGATGTCCTCTTGATGAATATTTCCCTTAACGAGTATGTAATGCCTGTCTCTGTCTTTTTTTATTAACTTCAATTGGAAGTCTATTTTGTTCGATATTAGGATGGCTACTCCAGCTTGCTTCCTGGGTCCATTTGCTTGGAAGACCTTTTCCCAGCCCTTTACTCTGAGATAGTCTATCTTCAATAGTGAGATCTGTTCCTTGTATGCAGCAAAATGATGGGTCTTGTTTACGGATCCAGTTGTAAGTCTGTGTCTTTTTATTGGCACGTTGAGTCCATTGATGTTGATGGATATTAATGACCAGGCATTGTTATTTCCCATTATTTTGGTAGAGGTGGTCGTCTTGTACTTCTTTTTGTTTAGTTGCTGTGGAGATTTCTATTTCCTCTGTTTTCTTGGGTGTAGTTATCTTCTCTGAGTTGGAATTTTCTTTCTAGGATCTTCTGTAGGGCTGGGTTTGTGGGTAGATATTGTTAAAATTTGATTTTGTCATGGAATATCTTGTTTTCTCCATCTATGTTGATAGAGAGTTTTGCTGGGTATAGTAGTCTGGCTGGACACCTATGTTCTCTCAGGGCTTGTAGAACATCTGTCCAGGCCCTTCTAGTTTTAAAGTTTCTGAGGAGAAGTCAGGTGTAATTCTGATGGGTCTGCCATTGTATGTGACTTGGCCTTTTTCTCTTACAGCTTTTAATATTCTTTCTTTGTTCTCTATGTTTGGAGTTTCAATTATTATGTTGCAAGAGGAGTTTCTTTTCTGATCTAATCTGTTTGGTGTTCTGTAAGCCTCTTGGATTTTTATTGGCATCTCTTTCTTTAGGTTTGGGAAGTTTTCTTCTATGATTTTATTGAAGATATTTCCTGGACTTTGGATTTGCAAGTCTTCTCTTTCCTCTATGCCTATAATTATTAGATTCCATCTTTTCATTGAGTCCTTGATTTCTTGGATGTTGTGGGTAAGAGATTTTTTTAGCTTTCTCATTTTCTTTGGATGTTGTACTGATTTCTTCCATCGAATCTTCCATGCCTGAGATCCTTTCTTCCATCTCTTGAATCCTATTTTTGGTACTCATATCCCTCTTTCCTGTTCTCTTCAGTGTATAGAATTCCTTCACATGCTTTCTGTAGTGATACATTTTTGGTCGTGGATTGCTCCAGTTTATGTTCCTCATGGAAAGTTTTCTACTTTAATTGTGAAGCATGACTTTGCTTGACAGTGTAATATGACTTGGAAGTATGGTATATAATTACATTAGCCACTAAGAGTATGGATGGAAAGCGGATAACCAGAGTGAGACTATTAATCATGAGAAAAACGTAGAGAAGAGAAAAGTAAGTAAAAGGGGAAAAATAAAGGCAAAGGGAGAACTTAGGCCTGGTTCATTCAAGGTAGAATGAAAAGAGAAAGAGGTAGCAATGTGGTCAGACAACCTAAAACAGTCTCAATACGTAGGCTAAGGCAGGGAGACCTGTGACTCCAGGCTCACTTTTGTTTTGGGAAAACGTAAAGGTTCAGAAACAAAGGATCCAAAAGGACAGTGACAGGGCAGTACAAAATTAAAAACAAAACCCAAACAAACAAAAACAACGTTGGTCCACTAAGTTGAAATCAGATATTACATAAGAGAAAAATTAAAGTGAAAGAAAGGAATTGTTTGGGGACACAACATCTTTTGCACATCGCTTGTTCGGGCATGGGTGCTAGGTGTTCTTGTACAGTTCTTCATGAAGGTTCAGGCCTGTTTATGTGTGGTATATTCTAGTCTACATCTCAGCTCAGATTTCTACCTCCTCCAAAATGCATGATTACAACTTTAAGATTTTCCTTCTAGCGAGCGGTATTCTGCAGAGGTCAGCATGTACTTCAGTAATACTTGCAGTGGATCCAGAGTGAATTGTGATTGGAGGAACAGTTGGCTCTAGAATCACTCAGCTGTCAACTCTGTGGTGGTGGGGTCTTTTAAAAATGGATTCTCTAGCAATAACATCTTATGACACAAGATTTGTAGAAACTGAGCTAAGTTGATCTAAAAGCTTTTCCCCAGAAGACTTGCATTCATAGTATGGGAGGTCACTATGCAAGCTGTCAAGGAAGAAAATCTATCAGTAACCACCACCCCTTGCTGTGATGTTTATGATCCACAAAAGTGACCAGCAAAATAAGCTATCCCTGAATAGTGACATGTATATCTTGGTGGTAACTAACAGCTATCTAATTGGCCTCAATGACCACTCAACAGGAGGAAATTCATGCCTGGATCTATAAACCTAGACAACTGTCCATGACTAGTGAGTCCATGGAATCAAGGGAAAGCCTAGTACTGGCAATTTCTTAAACCAGGATAACTTTGACTGCATTATCAATATTTAGTCTTATAACCATCAATGAGTGTAGCTCTTACCCCTCATCAAAGAAGCTTCTTGAAGCAGACAGAAACCATTACAGAAAGCTAAAATTGATTAAAATGCAGAGAACACTGAACCATAGAGTGCTCACCCCCAAATGATACATCTACAACACAATTGCTATACCTAAGGCTCAGGAAACATCATGAAAGAAAAGAAGGAACAGTTGTAGACTGGTGGCTTTTATATATGATGGGGAAGCTGCAACCATAGTACCTCAATAATTTGATTGTCCAAACAGGGCCTGAAAAATCATACTACCAGTTGACATGCCAACACACACACAGTAATAATAATAATAATAATAATAATAATAATAATATAAAAAGGCAGTAAGTTTGAGAGAGAGAGAAAATGTTGAAAGGGTATAGGAATCATTGGGGAGAAGATAAAGAGGGGAAATGATATAAAAAAGTATACATACATGAAATTTTAAAAAGAGAAACTGAGAGACCAAGGAAATCCTCTTAGATTGCAAATCCAAAAGAACCAGCTAGAAGCAGGGATTTTCAAATTTACTGAAGCAGAAACCCTATAGAAGAGTCACTTCAATTTTCCATGATATCCTTGATTGTGTGGCCAGTGCTATCTCAGAAATGCCACTGACTGCCAGCACATCACCATGTCAGACTGCCATGGAAAGTCGGTAAGATCACAATGAAGAAGCACGCTGTGGTCTTGGTATTCTCCCGCAACTGCTATGCAATCATCTCAATGAGATAAACTGAAGTCCCATGCCTCTTAGAGTTCTCATAACCTGCCACCACCAAGCCAGGCAGAGCACTGATGACCAGTCCTGCCCTTGCTCATTAACAACAGGACAGTGTCACAGCCCAAGGCAAGGCATATGTCATCGCCTAAGGTTGATGATCCTTATTGCTTGAGAAGATTTTTTACATATAAGTACATATCAAGAAGTGATTCATTTCAATATTGTGCCTGTTGTACACAGGGCATTTGCGTGTGATGTGGAGGGAATATGTAGCACACATACTGGAATAGGTACACACACAAAAATGACACCAAGGGACCCTCTGGACGTGCCCACAAGGCAGCTGATTATGAGGCTTGTTCTGAGAACTGTGGACAGTAAAAGCTTCAGGACTCACTGTGCACCTGTGTGTCCTATCTGGCAGGTGTCACTTGCCAGACCTCTGCACTATTCTCATCAGGGTCATATGACATGTAAGTTTCCCACACTGCTGGGACTGAAGTGAGCTGGGGGAAGGGAGTACTGTAATCTTACTGTTACTTGATGAGTGCACAAAGAACTCACGATGAGCACTTGTTATGCTAAGTGAATGGATATGAGAGGATGTAAGCTCTAAAAGTCTGAATATAGAGATCAAATCCCCACTATGCAGCTAGCTGCCTCTTTAACAAAGTGGTCCATGTTTGTATCAGCATGTTGTGATTGAAAGTAATATTAAATGTTTAAAAAGAGCTCCAGAAAGCAAGCTTTTTTTTTTTTTTTTAGTGTTTATTATTTGAAGTTACATCGCCACCACAGTCTCCTCCCTCACCCTTCCCTCTCAGTCTCATCTTTCCACCTTCTCCCACCTATCCTACTCCTCTGGTGGGGGTGCCCTACATATCAGCCCCTCTCAGTTCAGCAGCCATTTATGGGCTAAGAGCTTTCTCTTGCACTGGGGGCCTACATGGCAGCTCCACTAGGGCAAAGTGTCCCACTAACAGGTAACAAAGTGTATGTTCCTGTGTTTTCGGTCGTTTGCTTGTAGGATAGCTATCCTGTACTATATGTACTAAAATCCAGTTATAAGTGAATAGATGCCATGTGCATCCTTCTGAGTCTGGGTAAGCTCACTAAGGATGACTTTTCTAGTTCCATCCATTTGGCTGCAAATTGCATAATTTCCTTGTTTCTGATGGCTGAGTAGTATACCATTGTGTAGATGTACCACAGTTTTTAACCCATTCCTCAGTTGAGGGGCATCTGGGTTGTTTCCAGTTTCTAGCTATTACAAAAAAGGCTGCTATGAACATAGCTGAGGAGATATCCTTGTGGTTTGGTAAGAAATCGTTTGGATGTATACCCAGGAGTGGCATGGCTGGGTTTTGAGGTAGAACTAGTCCAAGTTTTCTAAGATATCACCAGACTGATTTCCATAGTGGTTGCACAAGCTTGCACTCCCACCAGCAATGGAGGAGTGTTCCCCTTTCTATACAACCTCACCAGCATGTGCTGTCATTTGAGTTTTTGATCTTAGCCATTCTGACAGGTGTGAGATGGAATCTCAGAGTTGTCTTGAGTTGCATTTCTCTGATGATAACAATGTTGAGCATTTCTTCAAGTGTCTCTCAGCCATTAGAGATTCCTCTTTTGTGCATTCTTGGTTTAGCTCTGTACCCCATTTTTTGATTGGGTTATTTGGTTCCTTGGCATTTAATTTCTTGAGTTCTTTATCAATTTTGGATATTAACCATCTGTCCAGGGTTGGTGAAGATCTTTTCCCAATCTTTAGGTTGCTGGTTTTTTGTTTTTGTTTTTTTCGAATGACAGTTTCCCTTGTCTTACAGAAGCTTTTCAGTTTCATGAGGTCTCATTTATTGACTGTTGTTCTTAGAGCTTGAGCTATTGGTATTCTGTTCAGGAAGTTGTCACCTATGAGTTAGAGTCTTTTCCCCACTTTATTTTCTATTAGATGTAATGTGTTAGGCTTTATGTTAAGGTCTTTGATCCATTTGGACTTAAGTTTTGTGGAAGGTAATAAATATGGGTCTATTTGCATTCTTTTACATGCTGACATCCAGTTAGACCAGCACCATTTGTTGAAGATGCTGTCTTTTTTCCATTGTATGGTTTTGGCTTCTTTGTTAAAAATTAAGTGACCATAGGTATATGGGTTTATTTCTGGGTCTTCATTTCGATTCCATTGATCAACAGTACCATGCTGTTTTTGTTACCATTGCTCTGTAATATAGCTTTAAATTTGGGATGGTGAGCAAGCTTTCTTAAGCAATAAAATTTTCCATTTTTCAGTAAAGATTAGTTTCAAATGTTACAGGAATTAGAAAAAAACATCATGAATTTCAAAGCAAACCCTCATATAAAACACACTATTTTATCTGGTAGTACATGGCACAATTTTGCATCTACTTTAGTTCTTCCTTGGAGGTAGTAAGCTGTTCAACAAATTCCCTAAGATAAAAGGAAAATACATATTTTCTAAAAATGAAAATAGATAAGAATATCTTTAAGTGACTTATATATTAACATTATATTATATATATATTGATAATATATATCAATATTATATATTGATAAGGAGAACTATAATTGTAAAAGTAATTAATTAAATTATTTAGCAGTATTTATATTATTACTTCATTGATCAGTAGTGTTAATCTTTAACCCATCATTATAAATGAGCACATATAGACACCTGATGGATTTTAACAAGCCTTGGCTTGTATTGTGTAATCTTGGCCCATCTAAGCTAGCTCATAATTCTATTCCCCAAATATGAAACCTCAGTAATATTATGTAAGTGGCCTGGGCTGTTATTCTCCATGTTATGCTGATGTTTCAGGCCATGTGGCATGATCTTTTTACATCTACCCCATGGCATGTGTCCTCCTTCCTGGTTTTCTGGCTTCCTCTTTTCTCTTCTGGAGACTTCCACTACCCAAGATGCTCTCTGTTTCAGAAACCTGAGCACCCCAGTCCCACCTACCTCTGTTTTTGCCCAATCTCAGGCCTCAGCATTTATTTAACCAATCAGAGACAATGGTAAACAAGAAAGGTTCCATACCTTCACTTGGTATACAACAAGCAGAACTCTGGGAGCAGATTCATAACATTACCTCATCATATAATGGTTGATAAGTACAGCTATGATAATGAAATGGACCTAAAAATATTTGATAGAACAAAATTTGGAAAAAATATTAGGGGTAATTATTTAAAGACTGTTGCATTTCAATAGAATACTTTCTTGTTTTTAGTTAAACATAATTTTTTATTTTTTCTTTAGAAGTATGGCTTATTTTCAGTTCAAATATAAGCCATTATAAATCTTGGTTGTCTTTGAATTTGTTAATAAAAATAAGTGAAATTTATATATAGTACACATTTGTGCCAATAAAATATCTTTGCTTATTTCAGAGTACAGATGATAATGATATATCTGTGATTGCTCAGAACAAGAAATGCTTTGACAATGATATAGTTTGTTCTAAAAGTGTTTTGATATCAATTGGGGATGTTGAACTCTACCTCAGTGATGCTCCTTACAAACAGGTTAGTGAATTCTTTCTTTTTTGATAATCCTAACTTGTACTGATGATACAGAAAACAGACCAGAAGTGACTTGGATATCTTTGTTTATATGTAGTTAGAAGATAAGGATTTTGTTGTTGTTGTGTTGTATGGTTTTGGTAAACTATACACCACTTGCATCTTCTGCTTATATGATTTGTCATCATATTTCAGTCATCTTGACCATTTTTCCTTCCCATGATCAGAGTTCAGACTTTAACAAACATAACATAACAGCATCTGTTGTGTGACCTCCTTGTGTGGGCTCTAATCTGTCTTCTTAGTATCCTGACTAAGGCCCCACATAGTGGAGTAGCAGTGGCTTTTTCCATATGGAAATCTGACTTCCCCTTTCTGTTGTGTTTCAAAATTTTCAGGTGGTGTTTTTTTTTTGTTTGTTTGTTTTTGTTTTTGTTGCTCTGCTAGGTTCTTACCAATTTTGCTGTTGTCCACCTTTCCTGTCTTTCCTCTTGTGGCTTTCTTTTCAAGCTGATGTCCCAGAAGTTCAATCTTTTCCTGGTTATTTCCATATTTTAGCTTCTTTTCGGTCTCACCTGTACCTTTAGAAAAAGTGACTTATGAATACCTCTTTCTACTTAACATATTCTGTGCAGTATATCCTACCTCCTTCAGGAAATGTCTCAGGATTCTCAAAGACCCTGCTAGATCATCATCAGCTCTTAGTCAAATTTCTGGTGCATTTATCTGTCTTCCCCATGTGTCTATGAGCAACATATAAAACAAGATCATTTCATTTACTGTTGTATACTGGGAGCTTGTCCAATCAGAAGAGGAATCAATTTTATTCATTCACCTACTTATTTATTAATTCATCCACGATGTCCACAGTAAACTAAAACTTGTGCTCAGTATTTAAACTGGAATAGTGAAAAGACACTGCCTGCCTTTCAGGTAACACACTAAAGTGGAAGATTCATTAAGGAGATAAGATTGGGCAGTATGATGTGCTTGCTGTACCAGAGTTTTCTTAGGCTCCTAGAACTCCTCAGAAAAGCCACTACAGCAATCCTACCTTTTCAAGGAGATTTGGAATATCAATTTGGAGTCAGTCAGAACTGGTTTAGCATCCATTTCTGTCACCTGCTTGTACCACTCCAGTGAAGTTTACTGAGCCTCTCAGGCTTCAGCTTCCCCTCAACATGACCGCAAAAAACCTTTTCTTCAGTCTGTGAAGGCTGTCATGAAAGCATGGAATAATGAGTTTTAAGAACTGATCTCCAACCCTTCTTTTCATTGTCCTTATTTTCATATGGAGTCATAACCTGAAGTAAATCCAGGAAGAAGAGATGAATTAGCTAGATGAAGAGGGAGGAAGATAGCATTGCAGGGAAATGATTATGCAGGAGCAGAGTTGGAAGATAATGTGTCATGGTTGATAGTATCAACTGGCTTAGGTTGAAACAAAGTCCCTGGGATTCTACAACAAGGGTGTGGCAGAGATTCTGGAAGGCATGACCCTAGCAAACTAGAACATGGAAGGAATAGGAGCAAGAGTGCCTGCCAAGGGTTCTATGCTCAGACTGGAAGGAAGCTCACAGATTGCAAAAGACAAGGGAGCTTTGTTTTAAAGGCAATGAACTTGGACTTTTGAAGTATATGATCAGACAATGGTCTTTTAAAAGTCACTATTTCAAACAGAATTCCCAGAACACCTAAAATTTTTCCTCCCCTTTTGAAAAAGCACCCTTGATCATAAAAAGATCTTCACCTATAAATGAATATCCAATTAATGGCCAGGGTGAGCATTTGTAATTTTCCTATGTTTTCTCTGAAATACATTTTCATGAAAGCCATCTGGAACATTTGCTATATGGGCCAGTTTCTGTGTTCTGCCTCAGGTGCTAGAATAGGAAAGGGTGAAATAACATGGCAGGTCAGGAGAAAACATGAATCCTCTCTGCTGAAAAGAGGGATATTTGTCTGTTTTCAACAAAAGACCATGCTGGGTGTGGAGGCTCATGCCTTTAATCCCAGCACTAGGGAGGCAGAGGTAGGAGAATCTTTATGAGTTCAAGGCCAGCTTGGTCTACAAGACAAATGGCAATTAGGGCCCTGTTACACAGAGAAACCCTGTCTCCAAAAACAAAACAAAACAAAACAAAAAAAAAAACAAATAAAAATAAAACAAAGGACCACACTTTTTCATTTTGGACAGGCTCTGTAATTTGTTTGGCCCCTGGATTACTTTTTGGTATTTCTGCTACTTTGGTTTTCAATAGTAACCATTTTTTTTTTTTTTTTGTACTGCTGTTTGAGAACCTCTATTCTAAGACACATCTTATATCTCATGAAGAAAAATTCAGAATAACCCCGCAGCAATCAAACGATCAAGTCACTTCTACAGTGAATTGGTGTCTTTTTAAAAAAAAGTAATTACAGATGTTTAACCTAGCCATTAGTTGGATATTCATTTATTGGTGAAGGTCTCTCTATGATCAGGGGTGCTTTTTCAAAAGGGGCGAAATTGGTAAATGCTCATGTAAAGATGGTTTGGCACATTTCTGAAGTGGTAATTACAGCTCTGTGTAACTCCCAGCCTCCAATTTTCGCTGTACACAGGCGTTGATGAATCTCCTTTATTTAGATTGTGAGGAATGAGGTAAGATTAAGAAAAGTCACAAGAATAGTTTGATTCCAGCAAGTTCCCAGCTAAAATGTCTTTTTGGGAGATCATAAGTGAAAATAGAGTAAGTGCCACTCCATAGCTAATGGTTTGCTCATTTAGGGAAATGGAGGAACAACTCTGTTTTTTATGTAAATGCCCAATTATAATTCAATTTAATATGCAAATTAAAAATCCTCTATAAATTTGCCTAAGCTGCACTCTGAAATGTTGTAATTATCTCCATTTATGACTTATTTTCCTAGCATTGTTTAGTATTGATTGAAGTGCTCTCCTTCCAAAGCACAGGTTTCTATTTTGGACAGTTCATTACTGACTCATTTGAAAACAGGCATTAGCTGATAATCTGAGAAGCAAGGAGTGCAGTCATTTCTTTTGATTGGGAAGGACCTTCTTGTCGCAAGCTGCCTTACCTAATGAAACAAGCATTCTGTATCTAATGGCCAATAGAAAAGGTGTGCTTTTGATTTGGCCCAATTGATTTAAAAGCAGACTGCTGGCATGGAGGAGAGATGAGAAAGACAAGTCAGATAACAACAACAACAAAACTATTGGAAAGTTCAATGAAGCTAAGAGTGGATGTGATGGCCCAGTGATTTAGGGGCATAGTAGGCTATACAAATTATGGGAACTCCACAAAATGAAAACATAGGGTCCTTGGGGAGAAATAAATCTGTTTCCCCCCTTGGTTTCTTTTGTCAGGAGGCTTTTCTATCCATCTGATATGTGCTCCTTTGGAGACAGATGTTTTTTCTTGGTGAGTGCAGCCCTTCCTAGGATGGAGGGCCTCATTCTACCATTCTTGGTAGTTGGTTCCCATGCTCAACCTAACCTTGTCCTGGCTCTGTGCTGTGGATGAAGTATAGCAGTGGTCCCCAACAGAGGCTGGGAAGCAAGAAGTCAAAACCCAGGGCTGAGGGGAGGGGTGATTCGAGACATAGAACGTATGTGTGTCAGGGTGCCATGGCACAGATGAGTCTTCTTTATCCCATTGGAGTTGGCTCACAGATCACAGATTCAGAAATAAGCTTGATTTCAAGATGGAAATTACAGAGCATTACAACTCTAAGCAATAGATCTTGTGTGGTCTCATGATGGAGGAAGCATTTGAGTCAAAAAGGTAACAAAGCAGTTATGCTGCACTCTGGGACTACAGGACCCAGCAGGAGGACTATCAGGGGCATAGATCCGAGATGGTTCAAATGGTAACTTGACTACCCTAGCTTGTGAGAATAGAAGATTGAGCAGTAGAAGAATTTGAGGCTAGGTAAAGCCAGTTAACAATATGGATGGTTAGATCTGCATTGTGTAATATAATTATAAGTATAATCTTAATATAGGAGATGGAAAACACCTTATAGATGTAACTAAGTTTATTTCACCTATCCTTTGAAATGTTCCCTTAAACACTATTCTCATATGTCATTCTTCCACTTCACTCTGTTATATTCAGGGAAGAAAAATGGATGAAGGGTTTCCTATCTATTTCCAATTTTTGTTTTCTTTTAGATAAATCAGTTTTCTTCTCATTAATACATGTATGTATTTTAAAGATGATTTTATGAACTCAATTCAAGGCCATAGTCATAATTATAGGCACTCTGGTTGCCAATGTATTCCTTGTCTAATCCCCCTTACCCTTCCTAGTGTGTGAATCATTTCCTTTGCGCTTAGAAACCATTGTTTCCTTGTTCAAACTTTAACGGTTATATTTTGCTTTGTGATGTAATCCATGCTTCAGCCCTTTATAGCTTTTCTTAGGCCTGAACATGCATTGGATGTGTCTGGCACCAAGCTTTGTTTAAGCCATGCCTTTTGTTTCTATATCATCATTTCTTTTTCATTGTCATTGCAGCTTTCTGGTCCTTTCTATGCAGGTTCTTTTCTAAGTTTTACCCCTCCCTCTTGAAATCCTTCTAAAGTCTCATAAACAGTAACTCATCTCTCCTCACTCTGTCTTCTTATCTGTGTTTCTATCACATTCTCTTACATATACACTTATGTGTATGTACATATATGTATATAGCTATATCTGTATCAGCTATATCTATATATATCAACTATATGTCTATGTGTATTTTTCCTCCCTTTTAAGTTATCAAATCATTTCACACAGAAACTTTACTAGATTATAAAAGCATTATATCTTGCCAAATGTAATAGTCTGTATTTCATTAAAGTTTAATCAGAATATAAGGCTATTTTTATGATGTATTTAAATACTTAGAATCATAATCAAGGAAATTTTTTTCTTTTGAAGGAAAGAGCCTGCATTTTTCATCCTCAGCCTTTTGTATTCATTGTCCCTTTATATTCTCTGCATTCTCTTCTCTTCATTGTCACTGGGTTATCTTTTACTTTCCCCATGGTCTCTTGTTGAGCACATTTTCTAGCTTTTATGTAAATGCCAATTTAATGTATTTCTTATTTAATATATTGGTTTTGTATTAGAGAATTAAAGAAACATAGCAAGCAATCACGTTAGGTAGATGCTTACTGGAAGACATTAGTGCATCCTCTCCTTTGGTTAGAGAATGTGGTACTGATTCTAAGATATTTTATCCCTTTGAAAGAAGCGATCAGGTTTTTCCCTGGAAAGCAAACCTGAATACCAGCTATGGAAGGCTGGGCACTATGTAGCAGTGTACTTCCCGGAGGAAGATATCACCATTCTGTGGGATGAGAAGACAACCATCCACATCAAAGTTGGGCCACAGTGGAAGGTAGGCCAACCCATCCCCTAAATGGGATGCCATGAATGGAACTGTTTATCTTTTCATGTTTGAAGAAAAGAATGATTGGATGAATTGTTAGGTAAATTTTTCTTTAAAAGATTTCTTTGATTTTTATTGTAAACTATAGAGAGCTACAGTTGAACTAAGTTATGTTTTCAAAATTAGTCATAATGCCCAATGTGAAGGATAGGGCATTATTTATATGTTAAATCTCTTTTTTTGCTTCATATTGTAGGTTCTTAAAAATAAGGTAATATATAGTAATATTATAGTAGCAAGTAATTAATAGTAAGGTACTTTAAAATTACCTTCATGGCTCTGTGGATTTGGAAAATGTATGGAACCTTTATGTAATACGGTAGCTCTTTACAAAACAAGTCTATCAGCACCCACTTTTTGTTCAGGCTGCTCCCTTATTGCCAAATCTTACCTCCATCTCCGCAATCTGAAAAATGCCATCTATTTACATATCTAGAATCCATTGTTTTTCCTTCCCTAAATATCATACAAGTAGAGTTGTTTAGTAGTTTTTGAGATCTATCATCTTTAATATGGCAAAATAAATATAAAATTTATCCACATTGTGTGAATTAGCATTTTCTCCCTTTATAATACTATTGTAACTTGTGGTATGGGTGTACCATAATTTGTTTAGCCACATGTGGAAATGGTAGCCAGTCTTGGATAAACAGTTTCTGAGACACAGGTCCCATGCACAGTCTGATTTTTCGGAGGCAGGAAGACCTTATTACTTCAAAGGGCTGCATTCTAGCCAGTACTATTGAAGAGAGACATCAAGGAGTGTCAATTCAAAGTTTTAAGAAAGATATCTACAATTGTTAAAATATCATCCATTTTTGAAAGTCTTAGAGGATACTGCCTCTAAAAGTTAAAAAAAAAGAGAGAGAGAAAAATTACAGTATTTTAAGAAAATCCACTGGTCAGTGCTGATATGAATAGTACCGTGGACATTGTAGTCAACATTTCATAACCTGTAATGATCTAAGTTAGCTTTGTTGTTTCAACATTTATACTGCTACCAAACCTTAAACATATAGTCTGGTATGTTTTTCTTCATAAAAATTTATTTATGCACAAGATTTATGTACCAGTATTTATGTACATACATGTATTAATAAACATCAGTATATACTTTTCTAGTTGCATTGTTAGAGATATGAATACTAAAATGTATAGTAAGCATGGATAGATAATACTCAGTGGTTGGCAAAAATATTTAGGGACTGTTAAATATTATAAATATAATCAAATTGATATGTACACATTTTATTAAAACATTCACTCTAAATTATTCTATGAAAGTTCTTTATATATCTTAATTCTTTCAACTATCTTAATTCTTTCAACTATTAGTATATTTGAGTGATAGAATTAACATAAAATATTTCATTCTAATTTTATTACTTTAGAACAAGCTGGCAGGTTTGTGTGGGAACTTTGACAAATGTAGTTCAAATGATATGACAACATCTAATAACCTGGAAGTGCGAAATGCTCAGGTGTTTGGAGCTAGTTGGGCCTTAGGACAGGTAAGTTACATATATGGAACTTAGAGCAAACATATATTTATCAAAAGAATATTCTGAGTAGTAAAATTACTTAGGTTATTTTTACATGATGTTTTTCTAATAATTTATATTTGGACTTTCATACTTACTTTTCTTTGTAATTCTTATGAAAATTTTATTTTTCAAAAGTTATTGTTTGCACATTAGAGATGGAAAGATTGCATCTCAAGGAGGTTAAATAATTATTTCTGGATGATTAAATGATTATTTCTGGACATACAACTTATGTGTCTAGGAAGTAACAAAGGTAACATTCAGACTTATACCTTCTCTCACATTTTTTAAGCATAGCAAAATACCTTCTGCTCTATCTTCATTCACTAGATTTTGTTCAATATGGCATTTTTATTATAATATAGGCACAAATATGAATATAATATTCTCTTTCTTTGAAGAATTTGAATGGCTAAGTTACTAGGCAACAGAGAAAATTACCAATAAAACATATTAATATAAATAACTGTTTTAATAGATATACACAGCAATCTAGGTTGTAACAATCTAAGGAAGATTCCTGGAACAAATATTCTGGAGATAAGTTCTTTAACATCTACAAGATCTGAGAAGATACAGTTTAGAGTAGTGGTTCTCAACCTTCCTATGCTGCAACTTCTTAATGCAGTTCTGTATGTTGTGGTAACCCCCAACCATAAAATTATTTTTGTTGCTACTTCATAACTGCAATTTCTATGCTGTTATAAATTGTAATGTAAATATCTGATATATAGCACCTGAGGGAGTCATTATGGTTATAACAACTGGTTATGGGAAAGAGGATTGGGGAAAAGGAGGAAGTCACCGAGCAGATGTGGACAGGTGCAGAGGGAGCACAGAACATAAAATCATCTCTTACTGTCCATGTGGTTATCATAGGGTTAGAAATAGAGAATGACTGAAAGGCCAAGGATATGTCTTGTAAAGTGTAGGGGCAAGAGGCTGTTAGAGGAGATTAGAAATCTGTAGAAACTTGGGAGCATTAGAAATGGAAATTCCCAGTATTTATTGAAGAACTTTATTGAGAAGGATGCATTTAGAAGTCTCAAAAAAGCCTTAAAAATTCTGGCATCAGAAACTTCAGCCAGAGTTCTCCCCTAGACACGGCAAAGAGGAGGTATATATGTGCAGGGGTGGGGCTCAAGGCAGAGTAGAAATAAGTTTAGTACACCTTAAGATGTATTGAGAAAGATGTGACTGAAAGATATTTAGCTGGGAATATCTACTTTTGAAGTACAGGATATAGATCTAGTATATAAATAGGTATTTGCCACTTAGTAGTATATTCAGGCTGTTGAATTGAGGACACCTGTGTCAAATGAGGGGAATAGGGGTTTCAGGTAAGGTTTTGCAAAGAGAGGAGGGAGCAGGAGGCTGGGGAAGAAGAGCCAGTATAGTGTAGTATAAGAAAACCCAACAGAAAATGTTGGTGTTGAATCCAGATCAGAAGAGACACTTAAGACAGAATAAAAGGTGAAGAAAGTGGCTGGAGACTTAGAAACTCCCTCCATGTGGAGGATTGAACAAATCATTGGTTCCTTCGTTGGAAGGAAAGTTTTGGAGAATAATTCCCCTCTATAACATCACTCTGTCTAATATTTAGTTGCTTCTCCAAATTGATTTATGTTATTAATATATAACCTATAAAGATGTGAACAGTCAATAGGTACAATGTCTAAAAGGATGAGATTGTGCTTGATGCCGTTGTCATGAATAGAGTCTGTAAGATACTTTGATTTCAGAGTTTAGTCCTTTCAGCATCTTTCATTCTGTCTCTGATTTTCAACAGTGTGAAGATCTTCTTGAGGCACTGAAGCCCTGTGAGGCACACCAAAACAAATTTCCCTATGCCAAGAAAGAATGCTCTATTTTGTACAGTGATGTTTTTGCTCCTTGTCGCAACGTGGTAAATGAGTACTTCTACTAAAATACTAAATATAAAGACCTGCTGTGGTTATTGTATATGCAGAGATGAGTGCGAAAAATCCAGCAACTTGTGTTTCTCAGTCATCATTGGGGGACCTTTGTTGGTGTTTTTCTGTCCAAGCAACATGTCTAGTTAAGTTCCTCATTCCATCTTATCAAACAGTGTGCATCTGTAAATGATCATTCTAGTTTATGAAATATAATTTACCCACAGCATTTGGTAAATATGTGTAAATAATACAGGGAATAGATGTTTATCTGCCATCAGAGCATTTCAAGTGGACAGTCTATGTAAGGACAGTTTAACAGGATTCCTAGTGGTATATTTAAAATATTTTTACGGGCTATTCTAATAACATAACTTAAATATCTAATCATCTTTCTCACACAATGATTTTGAGTCCCAGTAGAAGTTGTGAAAGTAATTTGATACAGGTTTCTTTTAATCATTTTTATTATTCCCTCATATAATACATCCTGACCACAGCCTCCTCTTCCTCCCTCCATTCCTTCCAGTCCCTCCCACCTTCCTTTTTCCCCAGATCCACTCTTCCTCCATTTCCCTTCAGAAAAGAGCAGGCCTCTCAGTGATATCAACCAAACATTGCATAACATGCAATAAGAATCGCCACAAACCCTCATATCTAGGCTGGACAAGGCAGCCCTGTAGGAGGAAAAGGGTCTTAAAAGCAGGCAAGAGTCAGAGACATTCCAACTCCCACTGTTAAGAGTCCCACAAACACCCTTAAGATAAGCAACACCCTGCTACATGCCCCCTGTGTTTTCAAAAGAGGCCACGTGCAGTTTTTGAGTTCTGATACAGGTATGCTATTAATTTTCCTGTTTTTACTTGAAAGAACAAATGATAGAAACATACCATCATTCAGACAAGAATATTTGGCAGATATTTTCTTGAGAAGTGGAGACTACATCTGTGGCTTCAAGGAAAACATCTGATGGCATTTTTAAAATATTTAAACATTTTTAAGTGAAAAACAGAATTTTGCAAAAAACTTGGCTCCCTAACTGCAGGCTTAAAAGTTTTGTAACACTTTTCTGAAAATACAGTTGATGATATGAATAAGTGTGGTCTGTTGCTTCTGCATGTAATTAAATGCTTTAACACTTAGATCTGTGTACACCACACAATTTTCAAATAATAAATGCATAATGCTATGGAATCACACAGGAATGAAAGATTATTTCAAAGATAGGTTAAACCTAAGGAGTTTAATCCGGCAAAGTGCACAGTTCATTGGTATGGTTTCAGACATCAAATTGATGGGTTTTTATGGGTGACAAGGTGGAGTTTCTTAAAAAATTTATAAGAACTGCAATATAACCAAGCCATACCACTTCCGGCTGTTACAGAGGGTCCATATACTATCACAGAGATACTTTTATATACAAGTTTGTTTATGCTCTATTTATAACAGCAAGGAAATTAAGTCAACCATTTAGATGCCTATCAACAGGTGAATACTTAATGAAATTGGTGCATGTTCATGTTGAGTTCTATTCAACTGTAAAGAAAAACAAAAGTAGACTTAGAAAGGAAAACAAAACCAACAATGACACCATCACCACTACCAACAGAAAAACAAAGTACATGTACAGATCTTAGCCTATAATATATACACGTATACATATAAACAGATGTAGGAGGATAAATTCTAAAAATCTATAAAGGAAACCAAGAAGGTAATGAATAGGTAATGAGGAAGGTTAGGGGGTGAGAAAAAGGACACATGGGACATAAAAGAAGCAAAACATCTGTGCCTTGGAGGCTGTGAGGGGGGGGATCAGGGATAGTGGGGGGTGAGGCAGTGAGTAAATGTGGGCAAAGGAGAATCACTAAAAACACTGTCTTCAAAAATGCTATAATGTTATCTAGTGGAACATTTCCTAATTTTAAAAATAAAAAAAATAAAGCCACAGTTTTGGATACAGCATAAGAAATATCATCACTGTTATTCACCAAAATCATTGAAAAAGATATTAGCTACTGTTGACTTTCCAATTATACATACACAGAGAACTTCTCTTATGGTTTAACGGAAATCAAGCCACAGCAGAAACAGTACAGCACTGAATGAGGAGCAGTTGTGTGCTGCAAAGAATATATTGAAGAAATCTGCAAACGTGTAGAGCATTGTACTCTTCTCACTAACTTCATTTTACTTGATCAAAAATACAGGTTTTTACTTAAATATGTTATATTAATTTATGTTAATCTGCAATGAGTTTATAATTTTTATTTTAAACACCTCAGTTGTAAGTTGTAATGTAATAATTCTGCTCTAATATCAAAAAGTTTTAGGAATTTAAAGGGAACCCAAGACTACTTGTTACATTAAAAGGCCATGAGTAGAAGAGAGTTCAATTTATAAAGGGGTTCCATCCTTAGATTTTTATGTTTCTTAGGGACCATAGTTCCTTGACAGGCAATATGGTGTTTATTCTGTACCCAAGCCACAGTGTCTTAAGGTTCCTCTCCTGGCTGCTACTTGAAAAATTAACCCATGCATTGGCACACATCATAAAACAAAAATTACTGACACCAAACCCTTCTTCTTTTGTAACACACTGTCAATACTCTATTCAATTTCACCAGTGATTTAGCAAGTGCAAATCAAAGGAAGTAATTAAGTGAATATGAGACATTTAAAAGAAACTGTCATTGCCACTCACTCATCACCAGCATATTGCCATTTAGGAGACTAAGAAGTAAAAGAAAAAAAAAAAAACCAAGTACATTTAGAAACAGAGTGAGCTCCTTTGATACTGGGTGATTATGCCAACAATGAAACAATACAACAGTGTACTTTCAAAAATCTGAAATATGCCCTAATGCAGATGTCAAAGTAGATCTGTTATTCTTACTTGTTTTGCTAGTTCTTTGAGGTGACATTTGCTTAGCAATTCCATTTTCTTTGACAGCACAGTGGGTTGAGACAATAAAGACTGTGTAGGTGGCAGTATTATGCTGATGATGCCCATTGTGAAAAATACGTAGTTATTCTTCTCAGAAGTTTGAATTTAGTCACAATCATTGCTTATTGTAAGTCATATTGTCTTTCATTTTACTTTCAGATTGATGTTACTTCTTTTGCCAAAAACTGCCATGAGGATACATGTAACTGTAACCTAGGAGGGGACTGTGAATGTCTATGTACCAATGTGGCGGCATATGCTTACAAATGCTGTCAGGAAGGGGTGCCTGTTCACTGGAGGTCACCCACTGTTTGTGGTGGGTACCTTGCAAAGGACCTCTGTTGTTTTTAACAAGATCTCAATATTCGATTTTACCAATGAAGACTCAGGAGCCAGATGCTGGAGTGAAAACCTAGCTCAGAGTCAGAGAAATCACCCAGCTGACCTTGCTTCTCAGCCAATGTCCCAGAAGGAAAGTCTCCTAAGCCCAAACCATCTCAAAACACCTCAAACTGACTGTTCTCCCCTTCTCCTTCCTGTGCATCTCTCTATCCATTCTCTTGACTTTCTCATCCTCTCTATGGTTGTTTTCTTAATAATCCTATGTTCACTTCTGTCAACTGGTTGCTTGCTCTGCCTCCTGACCTAAGGTTGACACTATTTATTCTGTTTGCAATATTCAAGCAGAAAGCTCTTGGATTAAAGGTGTGTGCTAGGGCTGAGCCTACAATTAGAAACAGGGTTTTCCAGTAAATAACACAATCTCAGGGTTCACAGTGTGATCAGATATCCTGCAACAGACATCCTTAAGTGGACAGCTTTTAAGAAGATCCAAATTAATTACATGTTATTGTGGAGTAATGCCATGAAACTCATCGAAATATAATTAGTTTTAGTTGTCTGAATTTCATAGTCTTTTGACAATCACAAATTATCATATATCAAAGAAAAAAATGTGTTAGGTTTTTTCCTATTATGTTTGACTGATGTTCTTGCAATTTTTGAAATATAAATTACATACTTTCCTCACAGAAATTGTTTATGATTCCAATCTTCTTATGCCTGTAGAGTTTCATCCTTCTCTGATAAGAAGGATGTTCTTTTCAAAACCCATCTTGATTTCCTTTCAGATTTGACTCCTTAATCATGTTATTTACTTATGTGGGTGGTTAGTTATCTGAAGAACAGTTAGCAATTTGGACAGTTTCTGTGATTGTCTTCTAAGTTGCCAAGCATTTGTGTACCTTTAAAGTAAAGCCTTGGAATCTATTTTGTTGAAACACATCAGCTCATAAAAATACCGTTTGAGCAAGACCTGGTTATTACACCTTTTTCTCAGCACCTGAGAGGCTGAAACAGAAGGATCATTGTGAGTTTGAAGCTGGCCTAGATTATAAGTGGGACTGTTTAAAAAAAATCAGTTACACATGTACATGCTCTCTCTCTCCTCTATCCCTCCCTCCCTCCTTCTCCCTTCCTCTCTCTTTCTCTGTCTCTCTCACACAAATCACTTTTGATTATAGCAAATTTCTAAGTAATGATGCCATTCTCTGTTATTTTGTGTACTTATTAATATATGCATGTCACTGCATTGCACATACTCAGATAAATAATATGTAATTTAATATTTATGTTTCTTTCTTTTAGCACTTGATTGTGAATATTATAATGAAGGTATGTGACATTTTAATGAATATTACTGCAGTATTATGTCAGATATATTTTCAGATAAAGCTTTTTAAACAATTTGTACTATTAATAAAATGCAAATAGTTCATGAGTTGAATGATAAAGTTATAAAAGTTTTCCTTCTATAATTGATCTAATATTTGGAGGAATGGTGACAAAATTTATTTTCTAACAATAAAAGTGTGTAATTCAAGGTATTTGTCTTTAAAGAGTCTTCCAAAAATACTTTTGCAATAACACAAGTGAATAAGCAGTTAAATTAATTTTTGGTAAAATTTAAAAGTAGAATAAAGGCACAGCTTGCACGATAACATATAACTATGAACCTTATTCAAAGACTTTTAAATTTACATAATTTTAAATTAATAATTTTATACATTTGTGGCAAAAGGTGGTGTTCTTGTGCATGAATACACAATGAAATGAAAAGATTAGACTATTATTGAGTTTATCATCTCAACATTACTATTTGTGGTGAGAACAGTTAAAATACTTTCTTCTAAGCTGTTCAGTATTGAGCCAAAAGTAAAAATAAGACTTTTGTTATTTATGACAGTATGATTGAACCTAACGATGTTAAGCTGAATAAAGTCATGCAGACAGAATGAAATTCTGTTTGCTTATGTTACATGTGTCATTTAAAACAGACTCACAGAAGTAGAGAAAAATGTGATGCTTAGCAGAGGTTGGGATTAATAAGGAAAGGACAAATATTGATCAAAGAATAAAATTTTCAGTTTCACAGGGAGAATAAGTTCTGGTGATCATTACACATCATTTGGCTACAGATAAATTTTATTATGTTGTAGAAAACAAAGAAACAAAATGAAGATGATAAGAAGTGCACTTTACTACTGTTGTAAAATTACTTACATATTATCAGTCTGAAAACTTACTTAATATAGTAATGGTCAAAATCTTCTAGCCTCAGCAAGGATCCAGGCTTATGGTGAAAAGTCTGAGTGGGTGTTTTACACAGAGTGGGAAGAGGTGAATGAGAACATAAGCAGAAAAGTCAGAAGGCCACAGATTCAGAACTCCCTTTTTCTCAAACTATATAATGAGAAAGGCACAGTGACCAAAACCTAGTCAGAAGTGAGCCCATTTGGAAGGCAACTCTGAACTGTGATGGATAGATGAAGAAGTTAAAATAATGGTCTAGGAAACCAGGACCAGCAACCAGTCTAAACTAGGGAGATAACTGACAGCTGAGATTAATTAAAGAAACCTTGATGACTTCAAAGACATGGGGATAGTTAAGAAATAAAAGAAAAATCTAACCAAAAGGAAATCTAACAAAGTATTTTTTATCGAAGATTCTTGTCAGACAAGCAGAAATGTGTACACACACACACACACACACACACACACACACACACACACACACACACACACAC
>CAJQZJ010001166.1:823927-844661 GCA_907164525.1 Lophiomys imhausi
AGCCGGCCTCCCGCCCTAGCTGCTTTGCCGTGGGTGGGCGGAGCTTCGGCTCCTCCCGCCGTCACTATTCATATTTTTTAAAAGTCATTTGTAAATGTGCTATCTAACCATCCCTTGCTAATCATCCCTCCTTAAGCCTGTTCAGTGGGAGAAAGCATTTGCTTCACAAACACTGCTCTCTGCTGCTGTTGCTGCTGACCCACCATGTCAAGTTAGGAAGGCTGAGTATCTTTGTGCAAATCACTAACAGATGAAGCAATTGGAAGTGTTTTGAAAAAACTAAAAATATTATTATAGCCTGCTAGCGCATTTGAGAGGCAGATAATCAACCTTTGTATATGTGGATCTGCATTAATTCTCTGTGGCATGCTTGAATCTATAAATTAGACTTGGTTGCAAGGGGAGATTACATTTCCTTCCAATAAGAATGAATTAGACACTGCGCTCCAACTGGATGCTAGATCTCCTAAGCACTTCTGCCTGTGCCATTATTATTTCCTATTTATATGAAAAGAACCTCAGCTATGTACCAGCCCATCTTTTCTGTGTGAAATTTTAAATTTTAAATTTGTTTTCAGGGAGTTTAGGATTGAATTAGCAGGGAAAGCCTCTGCTAATGTTTTGTTCTACAGACCTCTTCAGTCAAACATCATAGCAATCTACTAGGACATCTGGAATATAGAAGTGAAAGTAGGGGCTAGAGAGATGGTTCCATGGGTAAGAGTGCTTGTGGTTCTTACAGAAGACTGGAATTTGATTCCCAACATGCACAATAGGTATCTTACAACTGCCTGTAATTCCATCTCCCGGAGATATGACACCCTCTTCTGGCCTCTGTGAGCATCTGCATACAACACACACACACTCGCATGCACACACGCATGCACGCACATGTGCGTGTGCACACACACACTTAAAAATAAAATAAAAGTAATAGCAAATTTGGTATATATTAAAAAAACTCAACAGATTATTCCTTTACGTTTCTATGCATTTCTAGAACATGAGTTTAATGTGCTTCAAACATAAGTGTGTACGTGGAGCATTCTGTGTTCCAGTTCTGCCTGTATAGCCTTCACCTTAGTGATATGCTTTATGAGCTCCTTGTTCGAAGTTTCATAAATTTTGTGAGTTTGATGCAGTAGTTGTAATTAGAGTTCTCCAAGTGCCTGATGATAATGTTTAAGGAATTTTAGACATACTAAACCTCAGTTACAAATATTTAACATAGGTTTTTCTATTTACACTTATTTATTTTTCCATTTATAGGGTTGAAGGATGCTTGCCATACTGCCCCAAGCACATGGTCCTGGATGAAGTGACCCTTAAATGTGTTTATCCAGAAGACTGTAAGTGTGGACTTTGCTTAATTTACTGCTAATAATGAAAAGCATGGATAATTTTCCCCAGGGGCAAATGGTTACAATAAAAAGTTTGAGACAGGTAATAACTCATTTCGATCCCCCTTCCATAGGGCTTTAAAAAATGACTTCCCAATTGTTTTCTAAAACATGTGTGCCTCAATGCTCACATCCTTCTCTTGTGTTTTGTTTTCTAAAACATTTTTCTTGAAGGCAAAGAGCTGTATGTCAATTAGGTGGGTCTTCTTTTATGCAAATACTTAATAGTTATGTAAATTAATGCAGGGTATTCCTGTTTCTTTGCAGGCATACCACTGATTCCCACAGAACCAACAATAATGCCACCAGGTAAGCTGTCATATCCAGGGATTTGGGTATTGCTAAGATTTTAAATAGTAAAATTAGTATTCAACAATGTAAGACTTGGCTCATTTATTCAACCTGCTTGTACATGAACTACCCAATTGACAAAAATCTCAGAAGTGACTTTTGTTTATTAAGGGCTGTGTGTATTGTGTAATTGGTCCACTTCTTTATCCATTTCAGTGTGTGTATATTAGTAAGGCTTTTTTTTTTCAAAATTCATAATGGATTTGGCTTTCAGGAGAACTATATAATTCAACTTTCCTTAGAACTTTCATTGATATTCTGGATTCTGTGCAGGCTTCTGAGGAAGCATTTGAGGTTCCTATCCTCACTTAGCCCCTCACTATAAAACTTGCTGTAAGAAATAATTCCATAAATCCACTCATAGTGTCTTACCAAGCATAATATACTTCTCCTGGGGTTGTGATTTACAAAAGTTTAGTTCCAGATGTTTATATTTGGTAAGCCTCAGTTTGTATTCTGTGTCTGGTTCTTTCATGGCTCTTGTTTAGGGTGGGAATGTTTGACAGGTCATAGCCTCAATCTTAATATAATCAGTAATCATCAAGTTATTGTAAAACACAGCCCTACATGTATGTAGCTTGCAACCAACCATGGATCAAAGGTATTTGGAAAAATATTCCTGTGGGTTAATGACATCTAAAATGTTCCTCATGTCATTCCCTAAAATACATGCTAAATTATTGTTTATACAGGTTTTACATTATATGAGGCATAAGTCATGAGATGATTTAAGTATATAGGGCACATAGCTTATATGCAAAAACTTGGGCATCAACAGATTATGGTATGTGTGGTGTGTCTCAAATTAATCACTCAGGAGCCCTGAGGGGTGACTAAATTATAATGCTGGTACATAAGAATATCTCATAGAAGTCCATAGTAATTATTTTGGAGGTGAAGCCTCAATACCATATCAGTAGACAGGAGGTGTATAGAAGAAGTATAAAATTTGTTCTAGCTTGAAAGATCAATACATTTGAAAGTTTGGAGGTAAGAGAGAACAGATAGCATGGAAGCTATTTCATGTGAGTAAATATGTTTTGAGTATTCATTATCAAGACAAGAGATTGATTGAAAGAGATGATCTTAGATAAAAGGTCTATGCCAAAATGAATTGGATTTTATTTTCTGAAGGCCACCACTGATGGGTTTTTAAGTCACATGTGGAGCTTTGTACTCATAAACACCAGTGTCACCCTTCTCAAGAGCTAACATTTACTGCAAACTCATTATGTGACAGTCACTGGGGTAAATACACTTAGTGCTTGTGGAGACAGGAAACTGATCTATCATTGTAACATGTATGTTGGGAAGGGCCAGAAATCCTACCTCACCAAATATATGAATGAATAAGTCTATATAAGTCTATGAAATAAGACTGCATACTCTGTCTCCAAGGACATAGACTGATAATGCTGAATACTGGTGTTTACTTTGACCTCATAAATCAGTATTAAACATACATCTCAAATGTCTACACTACTGAACTATACAATTCATATGCAGGGCACAGATATTATATTATATTTCATAAATATCAACAGAAAGAAAGGTAATTTCTAGTTGTATGTTCATGTGAGCCTATATATATATATATATATATATATATATATATATATACACACATACATACATACATATGTATATATATATATATGTACATACATACATACATACATATGTATATATATTCCTAAGATGTCCATTAAGTACTAAATGAGTCTACCAAACTTAAAGAATAATAATATTAATGTAAAAAATCAATTTTCTTTCTCTACACTTATAATTCAACATCTGAAAAGAAATGAATAAAATAACTTCATTTATAGTTGCGTCAAAAACTAATAAAATATGCTGGGAGTGGTGGTGCATGCATTTAATCCTAGCATTCAGGAGTCAGAGGCAGACAGATCTCTGTATGTTCAATGCCAGATTGGTCTACATAATGAGTTCCAGGCCTGCCAGGGCTACATAGTGAGACCCTGTCTAAAACAACATTGATGAACAACATGAAATACTTGAGAATATATTTAGCAAAATAGTCATGGTCTGAAATATGGTTCTGGTGGAATCTGCAAAACATTTTATTAAGAGAATTAGGTAGAACAAAACAAATGGGAAGATATTCTGTATTCACAGATGAGATGAGTTTATATTGTTGAGGTAGCAATAGTCTTGAAATTTGGCTATGCAGAAATTGACATAATGACCTTAAAGCATTTGAAAATACAAGTATTCTGGAATAGCTAAAGCAGTCTTGAAAAAGAATCAGAAAGTAAGGAGCTCCACACAACTCAATTTTAAATATCCTATGATTGTCATGAGATTCTACAGGCAGACACTGCTGGTGACCCTTTGATGAATTTGGGTAACAATGTGTCTTTCGATATGAAGATCAATACAACCACCCAGTCACTAGACTCCTTTGTGATTTTGTGCTGTGACTGGATGAAAACTTTGTATTATTTTACTTGGGAAATGACTTTTAAGTCTCTATTAAATCTCATTCTCTGCATGAGGCAAATTCTAGACGCATGATAACATAAACAGTGTTCATATGATTAGTGAGTGGGATTTTAAAAATATATTTAACTGCTCCTTAAGTGTGATACTATAAAATAGAACACACATAAAGATTACCTGATGAATTAACTAACATTTAATAAAAGTTACCTTGTAGATTATGGTAGACTGAAACTGACTTTTAAAAAATGTGTGTATCTTCATCCTCCTATTGGTCTCTATGTGATGTTTCATGGCAAAGGGCCTTTGCTGATGTAAAGTTGTTGACTGATTTGTGACTGTACCTTGACGTGAGAGTCTTGACCTGAATTATCCATGTGGGTTTAATATAGTCACAGAGTCCTTATAAGCATAAGGTTCAAAGGGTCAGTGATGACATAAAGAGAATGATGTGATGGCAGAAGCGAGAGAAAGAGAGAGAGAGAGAGAGAGAGAGAGAGAGAGAGAGAGAGAGAGAGAGGAGATATAGGAGAGACAAGAGAGAGACAGACAGATAGACAGAGGGATTGACTGATTATGTTGTTTTTTTTATTATAATGTTTATTTGTTACATCAAGTTACATCTGCATCACAGTGCCCTCTTTCCACCCCTCCAAGTCCCACCCTGCCACCCTCTCCTCCCTCTCCCACCATGCCTCTACTCCCGATGTGGAGTGTCCCTACATATCAGCCCCTCTCAGTTCAACAGTCATATAAAGGCTAAGAGCTTCCTCTTGCACTGGGGACCTACATGGTAGCACCCTTAGGGCAAATTGTCCCCTTGATAGGTAACAAAGTCTATGTTCCTGATCCTTTTGGTGTGTTGGTTGTAGCTATCCCATACTATATGGCTAAAATCCAATTATAGGTGAGTAGATGCCATGTGCATCTTTCTGAGTCTGGGTTAGCTCACTCAGGATGAGCTTCTCTAGTTCCATCCATTTGGCTGTGAATTGCATGATTTCCTTGTTTCTGATAGTTGAGTAGTATTCCACTGTGTAGATGTATCACAATTATTTTATCCATTCATCAGTTGAGGGACATCTGGGTTGTTTCCAGTTTCTAGCTATTACAAATAAGGCTGCTATGAACATAAATGAGGATATGTCCTTGTTGTTTGGCGAGGAAACATTTGGGATATGGTTTGTTTGTTTGTTTGTTTTAAGAGAGCAACATGAACAAAGAATCCAGGCAATCCACAGAAACTGGAAGGGCCAAGGAAACAACTTCTCCACTAGGGTTTACAGAAGAAAGCTGTACCAATGCATTGATTGTAGAATTCTGATTTCTGGAGTGGCAATATAATAAATTGGTTATATAATTTGTAACAGCAATGGGAAACTATGCAGTATTTTATGATCCTGTAAATGACAAACTGCAATTCCAGTCAGGGAAGATTCCAGCCACTTGCCTTGGCTCTTCTGTAGTTCTTCAGTCTGAGTACTTTAGACATTCTTTTAGTACTGATAATGTTGAACGGTGCCTTGCAGATAAACCAACTAATGATGCCTTTCCTTTCTGTGTGTCAGTCCTCCTTCACAGTCACACTGGATTGCTACATGGTCCAAGGCATTGTCCATTCATTCTAGATAACAAAGAAAAAGGACCAGATTTACAATTTAGTGTTGAAACCAGATGGTGCTTGTACCTCCTGAGGAATATTTTGTGATTCTCTTGATATTTTTATCTGTTCAGACTATTGTGCTACATCACTGAATCAATGAGACTACTATAAAAACATTAAATGCTAGTGTTCTAGAATCAGAAATCCTCTGTTAGAATCTGTCTACTCTATTTACCAGATGCCTCACTGGCTTAGTCTCTATATCTGTAAAATTACAAATATACTGTATTTTGTCTACTTGATATTTGGGAGGAATGAATGAAATAATTTATGTAAAACTTCTTAGTACATTTTGATCACACTTAGCATTCTTTCATGGTAGTTCCCATCCCACTAACAGGGACGTGTTTTCATTTCTTGTAGATGCAGACATGTTTACTCCATCAGACATAACACCCACCACAGGTTTGGAATGTGAGGTATGGCTGTGTCTCTATCAACTCTGGTTTCTTACAGTGCTTACACAAGTCAATGCATCACTACTCTGTGAACACAAACTTCCTTTGGTACAGTGCCCAGTCATTTGCTAAAACGATGTAGAATATACATTATATCATTGTGACTGTGGTTTCAGTGTGTGTGTGTGTGTGTGTGTGTGTGTGTGTGTGTGTGTGTGCATATATATGTCTTTGGATGTGTATGCATGCATGCATGAATGTGTCATATAAACTCCAGATAACAACTTTGGTTGTTGGTACTCAGAAATCATTCACCTTGTTTTTTGATAGAGACCCAGCTCTGAGATTCCAGGTGTGCTCCTCCTTGCCATGCTGTGTAGCATGAGTTCTAGGGCTTAAGCTCAGGTTTTATGCTTGAAAAGCAAGCAATTTTCTGATTGATACATCTCTATTGTCAACAACTGTGCCTTCTGAACTCAGTTAATTCTTAGTTTCTGGTTGCAATAAGAAAAACAAAGTAATTGTTAAGTAAGAGCATAAGAATGTTTTCTTCTGAGTCTGGGTTAGCTCACTCAGGATGAGCTTCTCTAGTTCCATCCATTTGACTGCAGATTGCATGATTTCATTGTTTCTGATGGCTGAGTAGTAGTTGGGGTGTCTTGTAGGCCCCCCAGTGTATGAGGAGGCTCTTGGCCCTCATATAATTGCTGAACTGGGGAGGGGGACTGATATGTAGAAACACTCTACTTTGGAGGGGTAGGACGGAAGGGATAGGGGGTAGAGGGTGGGTGCTTAAGCCTGGGAAGGGTTGAAAAGAGGGTATTGTGATGGAGATGTAACATGAAGTAATAAACATTAAAAAAAGAGAATATTTTCTTGATAAAGAATTTGTCCTATTCCAGTTGGTTTGTTTTATTTTATTATTATTTTTAGATGCCTATTTGTTTTCTTTTTTTAATTTATTTTTTATTTATTCAAGTTACATCTCAATCACAATCCCCTCCCTACTCCCCCCTCCAGTCCCACTCTCCCACCCTCTTCCCCCTCAACCCCCCCATCCTCTTCCCTTTTTTTTTAGTTTAAGGTATATCTTTTCCCCCCAACAGCTCCCCCTTTCAGTCCAAAAAATGGTTCTTTCTCTTATAACAATAAATACAATACAAAACAACAGAAATAAATAGGGCACAATTATAAGAGTTATATGGCTTAGCATACATTCCCAATGTCCAGTCCATATGTATTTGGCACTTGTCTTTAACATTCAGCTGTCTAAACACTGTGATGGAGATGTAACCTGAAGTCATAAATAAATATTTAAAAAAGCACCATTTCTGTCCAAGCACAGTGTTCAGGAGCCATGCAAAGAAAAGAAAAGATCCTGAGGTTAAATTATCTAGCATAGTGTTAGAGTTAAGGTATGACAAGGAGAGTAGTGAGCAAGGGAGGAATAAAGCAGGACGTGAAATGATCAGGAAAGGCCGTGAAGATGCTTTCAAAGTCTGCGGCTTTCTTCTAAGCGACATGGGAGGCACTGTGGGATAAGCATGAAAACTCATATCTCCTGAATTGTTTCAGAATCAATTTGGTGTTGTCGTACCTGGAGGGTATAAAGGACTGTAAGGCGGCAACAGAACCAGCTAGGAGGCTCTTAAAGGATCTTAGGCAAAAGCAGATGGTGGCTTAGACCAGGGATGGTGGTGGAGACGTTGGCAAATGACTCAGTGCTGGATCTCTTCAAAAGGCAGAGGTTTCACAGTTTGGGAAGGATTAGAGGTGGGACGTGAATAATAGAATTATCAAGGGTTGTAAGACTTTTGCGTTGAATATAATGGAAGGAGTGGAGTTAACTGGGAAGGGGTGGAGTTAACTGCGAAGGGGTGGAGAGCGGTGAAAGGGGAGGTCTGATGCAGTTGCAGGTATGAGTTCAGTAAACTCAGAGATTCCAAAAGTCAGTGTGGTAACACATGTCTGCAATCATAGAATGTGGGATGTGCAGGCAAGAGGATCAAGTGTTAAAGGCCAGCCTCACATGTCCATGTACTGAGTTCAGAGGAAGCCTGGGATACCTTAAAACCATCAAAAGAGAAAAAAAAAGATTGATGATCCTTCATAAATAATGAACAACTGTGGTTATATATACTGTGGACGAGCGCGCGTGCGCGCGCGCGCCTGTGTGTGTGTGTGTGTGTGTGTGTGTGTGTGTGTCCGCACCATGATGTAAGTCAAGGACTCAATTTTCTGTTTCATTGAACTCATGCCATTAGACTTGGTGGCAAGTGCATTTACCCGATGAAACATTTCACCACCTCATATGAATCACTAATGAAATATTTGGGTATGATTAAATTGTAAGTTTTACTGAACAAATCTGCTCATAAAATGATCTAGGAAATTGAAGAAAAGACTCTTGCTTAGATGTCTCATAATTCTGATCTCAAGTCAATGTTAAAGTGAATCTTAGGTATACATTGATTATTGTAGAGATGGTATGACAACAAAAGTTGGAGCACATTTTTAATTATCTTAGAATGGCTCCATTAATTGTGTGTATGCTTATGAGAACAATGTGAATGCCAGATTCAAAACTCAAATGAAAGCATTAGTTGAATTTGGGAACTTAACTAATTTTGCTCTTTTATTAACAGCCTCAACAATTTGATCCTGTTTATAACTGTAGCCAATATATCTGCCTTAACATGGAGTGGACCTTTTACAACTGGTCCCTGAATTGCCCAAAGGATTTGGAAATGCCAGACTGTGGATTCCGAGGACGGCCTGTTCAAGTGAACACCGATATATGCTGTCCTGAGTGGGAATGCCCCTGTGAGTTTCCATTTGTCACACGGTGAACAATGTCTGAACTGCAGCAGAGTGTTGGGGCTTCTGCATGCCTGTTTGCGTGTTTACTTTGTTTTGTTTGAGCTTTGTCACCACACCAAGTTCTTGCTTTTGACCTTTCTTCATTTCATTTGTGATTTCAGTTCTTATATGACTTTTGAGTTGCTTTTGTCAAACACAAGCCTAACTTAAGATGTGTGTATATATATATTTTTCCCCTCATGTCCAAAATGTAATTTAGTGAGGCATTCTTTAATATGTTTTCACATTTAGGATTTTAAAAAAGATTCAGAAAACTTGAAACCATATTGGCAGAGCCTTGTATGAATAGAATAAATAGATCTTGTAATTGGCTGTTTTCATGCCTTCCTTCCTATAGCAAGTATTAGCATCTCAAGAAGGACTTTTGGCAACAGAGTACTAGATACCATCTTTAGACTTTCTGGTCAGAGTAGGTCTGGATAGTTTATGTTTAAAAAATGTATTTTAAAAGTAATTACATATATATACATATATATGTAATGTTCTTTTATTAAAAGTCCCCCTTATTATCTTTTCTTCTCCACACAGAACTATAGGATATAGGGCAGAGGAAATCATATTTCTCAGTAATGTGGCCATTTGTACATTATCCCCACCCAAGGAAATAATCCCCATCCATGATCACACAGCAGACCCCAATTAAAAGCAATGGGACACACACTCATGTACACACACACACACACACACACACACACACACACACACCAAACAAACACAATGCTACATGAGAGTAGGAGGGGAGTTGGGAAGAAGGTATATTTTAAAGAGAGGATTTAGCTTAAAAACTCAAATAGTAATTTACCAACCTCCACCCTATGCTGTTTTGTCTTAGGTCGCTGTTCTATGTTATCGGAGCTGAGCATCATTACCTTTGATGGAAACAGTGCCGCGCTATCCAGCATGGCGTCTTACATCTTAGTAAGAACTCCTGGGGAAACTATAGTTGTTCACATTGAAAAATGTTCCATGAATCAGGTAGGTTGTAATCAATCTGGCAATGATTTCTTCCAAAATCCATAGCTCATATAAATTGTAACATCCAGGATTCCTGATACTGATCTCTTACTATTGAATCCAAGGAATTTTTCATGTAAAATGTTTATAATATAACTCTGATGGTTTTAATTGCCAATGTATTTACTTTAAACTTGTTTCTTTTTTATACTTTATTCCCCAGAATGGAAATGCCCTTAAAAAACCAGTGAGTATTTGCAAATAATTTAATAAGTTAATCTTGCTTATAACTATTTAACATTACAAAATTTTAATTTGTTTCCAAATAAAGGGTTCTTTGGGAAGAATCTCAGGACTTTGTTTTAAGAAGCTAAATGTGACAACATCTATACATAAAATACTTATCAACAGAGTAGCAAGAAAGGTAAGAACATGCAATAAAAATGTTCTCACATAGGATTAGAGTAGGAAATTATGCAAAACACTCTTTTCACAAAATAAGGAATTAAACATATCAGTGTATGTTTATTGCTTGTATGGATAAATATTCTTTTAAGGGAAGGTTAGAAGATATGTTTGACAATATAAAATACCTGGGAGTAACTCTAACCAAGCAAGTCCTTGAAGAAAGAAATTGAAGAGGCCATCAGAAGATGGAAAGATCTCCCATGCTCATGGATAGGTTGGATTAACATAATAAAAATGGCCATCCTGCCAAAAGCAATATACAAATTCAATGCAATTCCTATCAAAATACCACCACAATTATTTATAGACCTGGAAAAAGCAATTCTCAACTATATATGGAATAACAAAAAACCCAGAATAGCTAAATCAATCCTGTACAATAAAAATACATCTGGAGGTATTACCATCCCAGATTTCAAGCTGTACTACAGAGCAATAGAAATAAAAACAACATGGTACTGGTATAGAAACAGACCAGTGGATCAATGGAATCAAATTGAAGACCCAGAAATGAACCCACACACCTATGGTTACTTAATTTTTGACAAAGAAGCCAAAACCGTACAATGGAAAAAGGTCGGTATCTTCAACAAATGGTGCTGGTCCAACTAGATGTCCACATGTAAAAGAATGAAATTAGACCCATACTTATCACCTTGCACAAAACTTAAGTCCAAGTGGATCAAAGACCTTAACATAAGGCTGGACACACTAAATCTATTAGAAGAGAAAGTGGGGAAAACCCTTGACCTCATAGGTACAGGTGACAACTTCCTGAACAGAACACCAACATCTCAGGATCTAAGACCAGCAATCAATAAATGGGACCTCATGAAACTGAAAAGCTTCTGTAAGGCAAAAGACACTGTCATTCGAACAAAACAGTAACCTACAGATTGGGAAAAGATCTTCACCAACCCCACATCTGAAAGAGGGCTAATTTCCAAAATTTACAAAGAGTTTAAGAAATCAAACGCCAAGAAACCAAATAATCCAATCAAAAAATGGGGAACAGAGCAAAACAGAGAATTCAAAAAGGAGAAATCCCTAATGGCTGAGAGACACTTGAAGAAGTGCTCAGCATCCTTAATCATCAGAGAAATGCAACTCAAGAGGACTCTGAGATTCCATCTCACACCTGTCAGAATGGCTAAGATCAAAAGATCGAATGATAGCACATGCTGGTGAGGTTGTAGAGAAATGGGAACCCTCCTCCATTGCTGGTGGAAGTGCAAGCTTGTACAACCACTGTGGAAATCAGTCTGGCAAGATCTTAGAAACTTGGAATAGCCCACTCAAGACCAGCCATACCACTTCTGGGCATACATCCAAATGATTCCTCATCAAATCACAAGGAAGTTTCCTCATCTATGTTCATAGCAGCCTTATTTGTAATAGCTAGAAACTGGAAACAATCCAGATGTCCCTCAACTGAGGAATGGATTAAAAATCTGTGGTACATCTACACAATGGAATACTACTCAGCCATCAGAAACAACAAAATCCTGCAATTTACAGCCAAATGGATGGAACTAGAAAAGCTCATCCTGAGTGAGCTTACCCAGACTCAGAAGGATGCACATGAGATCTATTCACTTATAATCGTATCTTAGCCATAGAGTACAGGATAACTATACTACAACCAATGCACCAAAAGGAACAGGAACATAGACTTTGTTTCCTATCAGTGAGACACTTTGCCCTAGTGGTGCTGCCTTGTAGGCCCCCAATGTATGAGGAGGCTCTTGGCCCTCATATGACTGCTGAACTGGGGCGGGGGACTGTTATGTAGGGACACTTCACTCCAAAGGAGTGGGATGGAAGGCATAGGGGGTAGAGGATGGGAAGTCAGGACTGGAGGGGCAGAAAGAGGACACTGAGATGGAGATGTAACCTGAAGTAATAAATAAATATTTTAAAAAGATGTGTTTGATATTTTCCTGCCATTTGTGTGAAGGCATTTCTAACTTTTATTCTCCGTGAGACTAAGGGCTATGTTAAATCTTCCAACACCCTCTCAGTTGATGTGTGAGTCACCAATCCTCTTCTAGAGTTAAGGTTTTTGTTTCAAGTCAGGTGAAGGGACAGGATGTGAAGGGGATGAGCACACTGTAGGAAATTGTAGTAGCAGGGAACATGCCAGGGAAGAACACCAGGAGAAAGAAAGTTTGAATGGATAGTTTGAGAGTGTTGACACCACTGTATTTTAATGAGTAAGTACTAACTAAAACAAAAAGATAGTGTATTTACTTTTATTGTAATATCATAAAGAAGAGAAACATAATTATAAAATGCTTGGAAGTATTGACTGGTTTTATGGGAAAGCTTCTAATCCTGAGGAATCTGTTTAACATGTAAGACTGAGTTGTCAGTCGAGTGCATCATTCAGATCTAAATGGTTCACTCTAAAGAATAAGAAAAAAATGTACAAAGGTTTTACTTCACAAGAATGGCATATTACTTTGCTTTCTAGACATAATTACTCCATCACCACAATTCCATAGATTCTAGAATGTCGTTAATATTAAAATGAATGTTAAATAAGAAAGTAAAGGGTTTAACTAAGTAAAAACCTAAAATATGCAAGTATGGTAATTTTTCTATGAAGGTATTTGCATATTTTAATTTTGATTGAAATTGATAGAGTATATAGTACTTAACCTTAAATATAGTCAGTGATAATATTTTGAGCATTTGCATGGAGGAGACTATTATTATTATTATCATTATTATTATTATTGCCTCACTTGAGCTTATTCTTGGCCAATTGCTGGTCATTTGTTCAACTAATAGTCAGTTATTAAAAAATATTCTTGGAGGTGGTGCAGCACTGATCCTAATCTCAGCTAACCTGGAGTTGTGTGGGTTTTTAATATATATCTAGTGGCTGGAAAGTTGGAGGGACAGGGATTAAAATAATGAGTAATAATATATCAGAGAAATGCAGAAGGGAAGTGACTCACTCACAGAGAGGGTCACGCAGGCTTATGTGGAAGAGGTTGCTCCTAAAGTCTTAAAGAGTGGGAAGAAAGCAGGGAGTGGAGGAGAGGAGGCCACAGGAGGAGGATACAAAGATGAAGAACCAGAAGAATGGTGAGATGTAACCTCACCAAAATTGCTGTTACTTACAGCTCGTAGTTCTATATCATTGTAATGACCCCAAATCACTCTTTTAAAAGCATTATCTCTTTGGCCCACCTAAATTATTATTATCAAATGGACATCCTGAAGATTAGGTTCAGAATCTAAACAAAACCAAGGGAGTAGAATCACTGAGATTCTCACTCTTTGTTAAGTTTGATAGATGATTCTTCTGAACATTATTACCCTCGAATCCTGATTTAGAAGAAAATGAATCTCTATCTTAAGTTAGTATTAGTAAATACTGGTCTTATCACCATATGTTGAGGGGATCAGACAAAAGAAAATATGTGGAAACAAATTTACTCTACAAGAAAAATAAAATACGAGATAATACTGAATATATGAAGTCATAGCAAAGTGTCAACAAGAGACATTAGAAGTTATGAGAAGGTGTGGAATGACAGAAAAGTAAAATTTTACATACTAAAATCCCCCACGTTATATAAAAAGCTTAATTTTAGCTTCTATATTTTGAAAAATATCCTCCTAATGGCATATATATGTTATTCTAGGTAGATGTGGATTCTATTTTTGTGCCTTTGCCCTTTTCAAGTCAAGAGCTGCTCATAGAAGATTCTGGAACAATGTATGTGATCACTACTCCTGCTGGGTTAATCGTAAAGTGGGCTCACCTTACCGGAATCATAGACATTCACTTTGGTCCTCAGTTTAACTTGTCGGCTTACACAGAAGGACTTTGTGGTGAGCAGTGATTTTGGAATCTCTCATTAAAAAAAAAAAAAAATTATTTATTTATTTTCTATTTCTTCAAGTTACATCTCAACCACAATTCCCTCCCTACTCCTCTCTCCTGTTTTTTTTTAAATGTGTTTTCTTTCTTATGATACATTGTATTGGGCTCCAATAGACTACATCCAAGACTCAGATAGGCTACTCATTTTTAATTTTACATGTGAGAAGAAAGCCATGACTTTCAGCAAAGTAAGGAACAGCATTTCAAGTTAGGCATTCTATTTAAATACACATTTGTTGTGGTTCTTACTATACTGTGTATTTGTGCTAACTCATCTTTACTCAACATTCATAAGTTGTTAGGTATATTTTATTTCACTTAATTTTAGTCTGCACAGGTACATTGGTCCCAGGTTTATCTTAATTTATGTGATTAAAAATGAGATAGACAAAGATTAAAGGCTTCTTATATTTTTTTTCTTATATTCTTATGTTTGAAATCTAGATAAAACATAGGCCATGTTGGACGAGTTCACTGTTCTAAAATATGCAAGTTTTATTATGAAGAGCACACTTCATGTTTGTTATTATGCAAAAACTTAGTACTGTAATATTTAATACACATACATATATAAGCAATTATAAGTCAAACTAGACATATTTGCAACCATATAACAAAAATTTGAACAACTACGAGATCTGGTGTCTCTTGGAAAGCTCAACATAATGGCCCTTTACAATGATGTGATATAAGTACAACATTACATTTTGAACTGCCTGCACATTAATATTTTGCTAAATATGATTTACATATTTCCTTGACTACTGAGAATAGGTTAAATGTAGCATAGACGTTTATAATGACTTAATGTTATCATTCTGGAAACAGTTATCATTGACCATAAGTAATAATAATTCAATAGTTATTGAGTAATAAAGCCAACTTTGGTAATTTATGTTTATTCCTAGAATTTACCTCTTCTAGTAAGTCTCCATTTGATTTTCATGATAGTGTGCTCTTGGGAAGCCAGTCATTGGCTAACTAGAATCTAAATAAGCAGTGTAGGGAAGAGACTAGGGATATCTTTGCGCTAGTCACAGAACAGGCCCTAAATGCATGACCTCTGCAGTGGGAGATATCTAATTAATTAGAGTGATGTCTGTGTTTCACCAGACTGCTAGCTGAAGAAACTAGTGGGAAAGAGTGAGGCCCAAACTGAGAGGGTACCAGATGAGAAGCCATTATATTCTTCACAGTATTATGAATCCCTTGCATAGTGGCTAGAATGAAAACGTTTCTGAAATGTATGTGAAGCTAAACTATATTTTTGCTACTATCTCTCACTTTAAAAGTTTAGACATAAAGAATAGAGACTGCTTTAATGTATGATGTTACCTACAGAGGCCAGCGACCTTCATTCATGCTGATAGTCCTGTTTTGGAACTTATAATTTGACGCTTAAAGAAAATCTTGAATTTATATATATTTATGGAATAAAGTACTGAGAATCAAGGAAAACAACCCGTTAATGTAGGGTGGGATTTGGGAGAGGTTTGATCAGGGCCCAGGAGCATTTGTCTATACTTTGCTTGGCTCTACACTCCATTGATGAAGAGTAAACCAATATTTCTGGCCTTCCTCAAAGAATCTCATGGGTATGGAATGGCAATAAATGAGAATACCTTGAAGAAAGATTATCTCTAATTAGCAATCCTAGTTCAGATACCAACAGCGATATCCTAATATTGATTAAATCTTTACCCCTCAGGTGGCGGCCGTCAGATGCCTGCTTATGTCTGGATTTTCCATAAGTATTCTACTAACCAAAACTCTCTTTGTTTCTTTTCCAATTGCTGTTATAAAATATCCCAACAAAAGCAATTTAAGGGAAAATATTTATTCTGATCCACAGTTGAAAAGTGTAGTACACCATGGCAGAGAAATCAAGACAGCAGAAGGTTGAAGCATCTGGCCACATCATGCTCTCAGTCAGGAGGCAGAGAATGATGACTGACTGAGTTCATCTTCCTTTGTTCTCTCTTTTTCGTCTAGGAGTCAAGAACAGGGAATCGTGTCTCCCACTTTTAGTGTGAATCTTGTCACTTAAATAAACCCAGCCCATGTATTCCCTTACAGACATGCACAAATGCTAGATAGTATCTCAAAGGTGCTTCCATAGGTTGTTTCCTAGATAATTCTACAACAGTTAGCAACTAACCATCACAATGGCCCATTCCTGGAGTTATATCATGCGATAGATAATGGAGTGGGAACAGTTATTTAAAGGAAAAGTTTACTATGTTTAGATAAGATTTTCCTTGGAGAATGGAAGACTGGAATTCATTCATCAAATGTTTGCTATTCTAGGAAGTATATAATTTCATTTTAGCTTAGAGACTGTAGGAATTGAATCATCATGTACACAATTTCCTTCTTATTCCTTTAATATATATATGTTATAGAAAAGCAGACACATAATTTTAAAGGTTCTATCAATGCCAAAGTGAAAAGATACACATATTCAACTGTTTATAATTTCATTCAAATCCATTATTCATTCTTTTAAAACAAAATACTAAACCCATTTAGTTGTATTGCCTGTATTTGGTGATAGTGAATTTTTTTCCCATCTAAGAGCCATATGTCCTTTCAAGGAATTTGCAATGATGATCCAGACGATGACCTCAGGATGCAGAATGGCACCATTATTACCAATATGGAAGACATAGAACTATTTATCGGAAGCTGGGAAATTGAGAAATCATTTGAAGTGACAATGAGAAGACCCGTGAGGAACTGCAGTCAGCATGACTGCAGCCATTGCATTGACTTATTGAGCAGAGAAGCTTTCATTCCATGTCATGACAAAGTAAGTTAAAGGCAGCCAGGAAAAGAGCAATCGCATTCGAGTTTCTAAGAGAGAAAAGAGATCAATAAACCCCCATTCATGCCACCGTGTTCTACCCAGAATAACTTCTCTCCTGTTCTTCTGTCAGTATGTTTGAAGTTCAGTGGCTCATGCTCTTTATAAACTTATAGAGACAGGAAAGAAAATTATTGTTTTTCTTTCTTGTATTTTTTTTTTGTTAGAATTGTATAACTTTTAGGGAAATGGAATTTTTCCCCCATGAATCAATTCCTCTAGCAGAAAGGAATCAATGGTGCTTGAGAACCATGTGCAGAAGTTAAGGCAGTGACGTTTTAATTCATGCCTATGATGTTACCCTCTACTGTACATATACCTGTAACACAGTCATCACTTAGTCAATTTAATTGATCTTTGTGTCCTCTTGTTTCCTTGGTTTAATTGACTTTTTTCCTCACTCTCTTGCTTTCTCAGTTCAAGTAATTAGTAAATATTTTAAGAGATCTGTGTCAATAAAAAAGATTTCTTGTTAGAGAAAAAGGACAAAGTACTGCAGAACTTTGTAAGTCATTTAACTTAGTGAGTCTACCATATAATGGGCACTGTGCTGGAATCCTGTGATGCATGAACAAGGTCCTCCCTGTGCCGTCAAGAAATCTAAAAGTAGGGTAATGTGTGAACAGAGATTTATAGTAAAGGCATGGAGATACAGATGAGCCCAGCTTTGGAAAAGTCTTTGGGAGATAGCACATGTCTGTGTTATCTAGAAGCACAAGAAGCCAGAAAAGAAGGGGGAGAGAGAAAGATCTAGACACAGAAAATAATGTGTATAATAGAATATTTGGCATAAAAGTCCATGCAAGAAGAATACCGAGGGAGGTGATGGATTATATACAGGTGAAGGGAAGTCTGGGAAGAAGGGTGAGGAAGTTGTAGTTAGGGAGGAGCTCACTGTGAATGGCTGTACCAGACAGAAGAACAGACTCTGTAGTCAGCCTGGACTATGAGTACCCCAAGGGAATCCACAAAGGGCTCAAAGTAAAGGATAAAAGTGGTCTTTCTGGATGGCAGTTTGCTTCAAAATTTAGATGAAAGCTAAGTGTTTAAATATTTTAAGTGCATACACATAGAAAGAAGACACACATGCATTTTGTTATTCAAATCTGTTTCTAAAGCATCATTAATTCGTTTTCTTTCTAAAATTTTTATCATGTTGTGGCAAAAATACCTTTTGAGGAATTGAAATTTATGAGGCACTTTAATGACATTAATTTACTACTCTGGTTATTTTAACATTTTTGAAACAAGGTCTCACTATATACCCCTGGCTAACCTGACTTGCTATGTAGACCAGGCTGATCTCAAACTTGCACTGGTCTTCCTATCTCTGTACCCCATATACTAGCAACAAAGGCATGGTTTTTCTTTTTCTTTTTTTAATAATAATTTAGTTTTTATTTCTTCAAGTTACATCTCAATCACAATCCCCTCCCTACTCCCCCCTCCAGTCCCACCCTTCCACCCTCCTCCCCTTCAACCCCCTTATTCTCTTCCCCCACTTTTTGTTTTAGTTTAAGGTATTTCTTTTCCCCCCAACAGCTCTCCCTTTCAGTTCAACAAATGGTTTCTTTCTCTTATAACTATAAATACAATACAAAACAACAGAAATAAATAGGCCACAATTATGAGAGTTATATGGCTTAGCATACATTCCCAATGTCCAGTCCATATGTACTTGGCACCTGACTTTAACATTCTACTATCTAACCATCTCCATGAGTTTAAAGTTCTATATCTAACTCAGCTTTCATACTAACTTGCCTCACAATTTTAAAAATATCTTCTTAGATCCAGAACACCCTCTTGATTCCTAAACAACTCAAAATTTAACTATGAGACTCTAGCTATCTATTCTTCAAATGGTTTGGGATTAGCTCAGGGCCTTTGTGAAAGTTAAAAATTGCATAATTTATTATATGGTAAACTACATCTCTAGGTTTCACCAAGGGACTTTTGCGAAAAAATTTGGATCAACCACACCAACTCCTGGAACGATGAATGTGATGCAATTTCTGCATATGTGGCTCTCTGCAACAAGTTTGATATCTGCATTCAGTGGCGAACACATTATTGCCGTGAGTGAACACAAGCCCAGTGATAGCTTCTAACCATTATAGAACATTCTCCTCTTCACAATCCTTTCTCCATTTCATTTTTAGTCACAAAATAACTTAGTAAATCTAAATTGAGTAGAAAAAAGGAAACAAATGTTACAATGCAGGTGTTGTGTTGGCATCAAACATAAAATAAGAAGGAATTGGGCTCTGTGTGTCCTTGTTCTGCCCTTCTCTAGCTGTGTTAGCAGGAATCACCACTCCAGATTCATCATGACTCTCCAGTTTCACTGGACACAGTGAAATTGTCCCCCCATCAAGATAGTGTCAATTTATACCACCTCCCACAAGCTGAGTATTCATTATTGAACAGCCTGACTTTTCAAGAACAGTGGAAATCACCAAGAATTTCCTAAAACATCATTTAGAAACCACCCAGCAATGCTTTCTTTGACAGCAAAAGATTAAAACTCTACAGGCAGCATTTTTCTTGTTTTTTTTTTTTTGACTTGGTTTGCATTACTTATTTAAGAAGTATTTCTGAGTTTATCCCGTGGAGAAATTATATTTCCTCTGGCTGCATGGAACAGGAACTTTTTAATAGTTAACTATATATTTATGTGAAAGAGACATGGATTGGATTTTGGACATATATTATATAAATTAAATAAACATTTTCAACTGCAACATTGAATATTACCTAGACACATGAAGGATACCTTAGAATTCCCAAGGTTAGCTTTATTTGTGGTTATGTAGTAAATGAAAAATAATCTTTAAAAAAGTAAAACATGCAAAATTTATCTCTGTAAAGCAGGCTGACATCTCTCTCACCCTCTAAAGCAGAATTCACATAGATTACCTTGATTATTAGGAAATTCTGTGCTTTATTGTGTACAGCTCTGAGCTGCCCAGAGGGAAAGGAATATCAGCCCTGTGTGAGACCATGTGAAGCAAGAACATGTCTCAATAAATGGTTCTATGGACACTCCTCATGTCTGAACTTGAGAGAGGATTGTGTGTGCAAGAATGGAACCATTCTTCACCGGCCAGATAAAACTCCATGCATCCCAGAGCCAGAATGTGGTAAGGACTAAAGTATAAAGTGATTGATTGTTCAGGGTTCCAGCAATCACACACATATATTATCTTTTAGATACTGGGAATATATGCTGAGGGAAATTAATCAAAGGTGACCAAGGTGTTGGAAAGGAAATGAATTTGTTGTTTGCTTTTAGTATCCCTTCAGTTAGAGTTAAAGTTATGTCTTTGGTGATGACGGTCTTTAATCTTTACTTATGTGTCTACTAATGACCAGGAAAGAACAGGGTAAATTAGA
>CAJQZJ010001166.1:844671-869066 GCA_907164525.1 Lophiomys imhausi
AAAAAAAACATTGTGTGCATTCAATGCCTTAGGAAAATAAGAATGCAGGAAATGGTTGATAGCATTATGATCTAGAGAAAACACTTACGCATTGCATGTTCTCGTTCAGATTAATTTGGCATGATTATCTTCCTGGTTGTGGCAGATTAAAAAAGAACAAATTTCTGAAAGTTGCAATGCAGCACTTCGTCAGTCACCTAGGTCTGACTTATGGCTAGAAGAAAAAGAATTTTGCTCATAATTAAATGGAAGGGCAGGTGGACTAGAAATGTGAGGACACTTTCAGAAATAGGTTTGTGACTGCCAGTAAGGAAAGTACCCATTGAATTTTATAGAAAATAATATTTTCTGTAGACTTTATATTAACTTTGGTCAAAGAAAAATGCAATGTTCTAGCTGAAGAGAGAAGAAAGTAATCGGAGAAGTGTAGATTCATGACTTGCTGTTATTTTGGTGGATCAGGTTTATGGTCTAAACAAAAACCCCAAAAAACCCAAAACCCAAAAAAACTCAAAAACTATGATGACTACCTTACTTTAGTACATGGTTGTAAATGCAAAAACATTATTGATCTTTTATAGTATGCACTGATAGTGAAGATCAGCCCCGTAGTGCTGGAGAGATTTGGAATGGTGGGGTTGACGAATGTGCTCTCTACAAATGTTTGGAAGATGGAAGCATTATTCCTATAGAGCCTGTCTGTGAAGAAGAACCCTCCCCCATTTGTGAACGAGAAGCTGAAGTTGTCACGAGCATTGTTGATAAGGTGACCTGTTGTTCAAAAGAACTTTGTGGTATGTATCTAAACTGGAGCTGTGTAGAAGTCATAATATTCTGAAAAGCATGTCAGGTTAACAATGAAGTACTTTCATAAGTGTCATTTTCTCAAAAGAAGTTATTTAATTATGCATAAAAACTTGCCAGTAAATAATAATATTCAGTAACTTAAGACAAAAGGCAGAACTCTGAATCTCTGACTCATGACTAGAAGTGATGAAGGAAAATCCAAGAGAATATTTAGAGCTGGTGCTCTCTCATAGACAGCCCAGTATCAGGCTTGATGGACTCCATCACAGAGTGAAAACATGTGGCAGAGCCACTTCCCAACTCTGAGGTGGCAACATAGGACCCCAGCTGAAGTCACTACTACTGTAACACTCTGCTGATTATTTCTAGGCTGTGACATGACTTTGTGTGACAGGACCATTCCAACATGTACAAGTAGTCAGAAGTTGATTGTTGGCTATAGTGCTCTTTCTTGCTGTCCACAGTATGAATGTGGTAAGTTAAAATAAGAGGGAAAGTAAAGCTCACTGTACATTCTGAGTAGTTGACTAGACCTTCTTCCTCTGGGTCTCTAAGGATGGAATTTATCATAAGGGATTTTGAAGTTACTAATTCCTAAAAATGCTTTTATATTAAGATTGTCACTCCATTCAAATAGGAAGAGTGGTTTTATCTTATTCTCATTCATTTTATTGTCTTACTCTTACACATTTTCAAATGTGTTTGTGATTCTGCAGAATGTGATACATTGAGATGTCCCAATATTTCAACACCAGATTGCCGAGAGGACCAGTTTGTGATTCAAGTTCGACAAGGAGAACCTTGCTGTTTCTACCCTTCCTGTGGTGAGTACTCTAGAGATAACCCACAGCAAGAGGAGAAAGGACACAGGGAACGTCTATTTGCTGTGAATTTCATGGGACTTTTGACAAGCATATTATGTCATTGAGTAGGAATTGAACTGAATGAGAAGGATAGAAAGCAGTAAGTAACATTGTAAGTAACTCTCAATAATATCACAGTCAGTCAGTACTTACTCCATCAATGAAACTATCAGTACCTGCTCAAACATGATCAAAATAATGGAATCAAAGTTTTTATTTAATGAAGCAAATACCTATCTTTTTAAAAGAAAACTTAACATGGGCTTTTCTAGAAGATCCAGCTAGAATAATGCACTGTACAAAGACATACAATACCATATTCAAACTTAATTTCTAAATATCACCTGTGAACTATGGTAGTCCCTAGAGAGCATAGGAATTTCAAAAAACATCTAGGAAGTAGCCAGCATGAAGTATTCTGATTGGTGAACTAGAGAGTAAATTATAGGAGAAAACTCTAGTGCCCTGCCCCTGAATTCAAGTGAATTGTCATACCAGAAGTCAGAAGATATCTCCTGGAATCCTTTAACTTTCCTTGACTACAAGTTGCTAGATTAAGTTCAAACAAGGATTTAGCGGCAAGTACAGAAACTCAAGAAGAAGGGGCGTCACCTCTAAGTGCCTCCTGTTCTAGTCCTCTTCCATTTCTCATTCAAATTCCATCGAAAGGGACTCTGTTTGAACAGGCATGGGTTTGACCACAAGATAAGTGGACAGGATGAGGCCTCTTTATTACCAGTCTTTGGAAGAACTGTGTGGGTGAGTCATTTGTCAGAGTCATTCAGAAGTCTTTCAAACCTGGGAGGCATGACTGGACAGGGCCCTATTGCACTGCTCAACTATAAATGAGACTAATAAAAACCAGAAAAAATAGCCAAAGGCATCAAGTTAATCAATGGCATTTTGCTTTCAGTAAGAATATTGCAGATAAATTACTTATATTTCCGATAGATGTCATCTTTTGCATTGTACTTTGAACAAAGTTGTATATTTAGGCAATAAAGAGATATGCATTATTTCTCTACTTTCCAATTAAACATATTGTAGCTTACTATGGCTTGGTTTATAATCTGAACTAATCATTGATTTGATTTTAATGTACTGTGACTTTGGTTTTTGTTTGTTTAATATTTAGTTTGTGCAAGGTGCACTGAACCCACTCCACAATGTTCTGATGGGGAATTCCTCACAGTGGATCTGAATACGACACACTTATGCTGTCCTCAGTACTTCTGTGGTAAGCCCATTTCCATGAATTTAAATGTTTAAATGTGCCTGTGAAAGACCCCAAAAGAGTTAGATGTTTAAGAAGATCCAGTGTATCTCAGTGACACTGTTAACTCAAACTCCCTTGTCAGGAGTCTTCACTGGAAGAACTTGGCTACATAGCTCAGTTACTATGGCTACATAGGCATTCATGCTCTCGTCATGAGCATGTGGCATGTGGGAAGTAGAAGTGACCACTCCCGGGAGCTGGAAACCCTGCACTGCCCTGGTATCGACAGCTAACTGATGAGGACATGCCAGTCCACGAGATTCATCTTTACCCCTTTGATTTTCCCTCCTAGTCTGTGAGCCAAATCTTTGTCCTCCGCCATTACTCAACTGTGCAAAAGATATGAATCTGGTGAAAGAAAATGTGTCCGGACAATGTTGCCCAAACTGGCGTTGTGGTAACTCATTTCATATCTTTAAGTTTTGTCATAGTGAATTGATGTGTTTTGAGTCAGCTAAACATGATGATTTTTGCCTTCTAGAATGCAACTGTGAAAATCTTCTCATGCCAACCTGTAAAGTGGTAAGGATGTATATTTTTATTGTCTTGTTGTGTTGTTCAAATTGGTATCTTCTCCCTTTATAGACCTCATTTCTGAATAATAAGGGTGACTGATGATAACTATTAAAGGAGTGTGACTGATGGTACTTTATATATCTTTTTTTTATATATACTTTATATATCTTTTCCTCAAATATCTACCTTCATTTTATGCTATTAGGTTTAAAAAAGAAAATATATTCCTACCCTCATTTATTAGAGTAGATAATGTCTTCCACAAAGACATTTTTACATTTACATTTATCTCTTTTTCTTAATGTGTACTTCCAGATAGCCCATTCAGACATCTGAGACCCATGCTTTTTGGGGGAAAACAAAAGAGGCATAGTATCAGATAATGGATTTACCCTATGAGGCATAGTATCCAATAGTGGATTTACTCTTTGCATTTCACCATTTTATTGTTAATATCACTGAATCAATATCATTGTTCAGGTGATGTTATCTATGGTTTATACAGAATGCTGAAGATTTACAACAATGTTTACTTTTCTCAGAAACAAACGCTTGGGAAAGAGACAATTTTAGAAAAAAGTTGACCTCAAGGTTCAGGGGCTTTGGTCCATGATGTGGGGAGAAGGCATGACAGCAGGGGAAGGAGGGGCTGGTCATGTTGTGTCTGAAGATAGGGAGTATAGAGAGCTGGGCACTCTCTGTGAGCTGCTTTCATCCATCTTTCTTATTTATTCAGTCTGTGACACAATTCATGGTACAGTGCTGCTTTCATTAAGGATGTGTCTTCCTTGGTTAAACATACTAGAAGTTCCCTCATAGCCAAGCCCAGAGCTGTGTCTCCTAAGCAATTTTCAAATCTGTTAATGTTATCTATCACAGATTTTGTAAGTTTTCATCTGAGTTGTGTTTGTATTGCCTGCACAGTTACATAAAAGTGGGTTTATATAAATCTACATCCCTCAAGTCTTACTTAACATCAAATCTTCATAAACTAGATTTTTAGCTCATAGAAAGGTGAGGCCTACAAGGGGAGATGATTGAAGTCAGGATTCAAAGGGCGTATATGCATTTGAGTATGTGTGTACTAGCCTGCACTTTGGTAGCCAGCAGAGCATCTCAGGTTAGATCTGGGGAATTCCAGTTATGACTAATGTCATGCAGAGTCTCTCTGCTAGCCTACAAGCTACTTAATCATCATTTGCTTCCAGTTGAGTGTAAACCAATACTACAATGAGAATTACTTCATGTCCAATTTGAAACACTTGGGTTACAACACACATTGAAAGGATAGGAGATAGGGAACCACCATACACTGCTTGTGGTGAAATGAATTGGTACACACGTTTAAATAACAGTGTAATATGTTCACTATGTTAGACAGAGTGACCACCTGAAAGAAGAAAGAAAGAAAATGAATGCCACCCAGCAACTTGTTTTTTAATATCAGAATAGCCAAAAAGTAGAAACCATCTAAGATGATGGAGTTTTCTACTAACCTTGAAGAACAGTGGTGCTTACTCATAGCACACCATCCTACCTGATGTAATGTGAAGGACTTGTAAATTATATATATCTTGGTGGAGTTGGGTACTTAAGAGATAAAGCTACAAATAAATATGTGAGTGTGGTCTGAAAAGGCCTAGGCAAAGAAAGGAGTATTATGAAACTGAAAATTGGATTTGTGAGGAAATGGTGTATATAATTATGCCTTTGATTGTTAAAAGAGAAAAATCTGTGGTAAGTGATACAGAAATACCAGGCAGGTCTCTTATTTCAACTTCAGAGTACCATTTGCACTGGTAGAATTTGATTAATTGTTTTTTTAAATTCCATTAGAAGATTTTATTTCCAATCTCCTTGGGATTGTCTTTAGATTAAGTCATAAAACAAAAAATAAATTAGCACTTTTGAAATTACAATTGGTAATGCATCATAAAATGTAACATATTTTCTTGCAGGAAAAAGTAAGTTTAGGATAGTGATCTGAATTTATTAGAATAAATTCTTTATATGAAGCATCAAATTCATTTTATTAATGTGTGTTATGAATATTAAAGGCACTCTGGAAAAGGAAGTGATTATAAGAAAATACTTGAAAATTTAAACCTGGTTCTGTATTTGATTAGAGCATGCTAAGTCATTTCCAACAGGGTGGGATTTGAGTCTCACTTGTAATAAAAAGTTACTAAAAGCCATAGGCTATACAGTACTCTTGCAGTGTCTCCTCATCCTGACCTCATCGTATACACTGGCCCATTTCTTTCTTTTTTCAGATATTAATTAGTTCATTCGTTTTACATCCTGATCACAGCTGCCTTCCTCCTCTCCACCTGTCCCACCCTCCTACCCTCTTTCCCCTCTGCCCCTTCTCTTCTCCTCAGAAAAGGGGAAACTCCCCTTATCAAGTCATTTATTTCTTTCCACAATGCTAAGTGGCCCGTGGTAGCATCATGTCTCCTTTATGTATAAAGGAAACAAGACACAGTTTGGTAAAGCAATGTGTGATTGTTTGCATAACTAGCAAAGGATGATCCAAGCTTGGCATGTTGCAGTCCTTTCCTGAGTTGGTCATTTGACACTTCCCTAGACTCACGGCTTTGCCCTTTAGAATCTCAGGATCAAACAAATTTAATAGAATTTGAAGTTAGGACAAACCATAAATACCATCATGTCAGCCTTCAGTTACTTAATAGATAAGGAAATTGAAAGAGTGAAACACAAAGACTGAGTAAGTAGTCAGTGCAGGGGAGATGGTTCAGTGGGTAAGTTCATCTCACAAGCATAAGGACTAGAGTTAGGACACAGAGCACCATTGTAAATGCCAGGCAGTCACCTCAACTGTATTCCCAGCACACAAAAGGAAAAGATAGACGACCCCTAATGCAAGCTGTCTGCCTAGACTAGCTGGATTGATGAGCTCTGAGAAGAAGCGAGACACCTTGCCTCGTGTACAAAATGGAGAGTGATCAAGGGAGATACGTGTTTTCCTGTGGTTTCAACATGCATGTATATTCTCATGCATGCACACAAGACATATATGCACTTCCATACATAAACATATATACACATCTACGCCCGAATAAGCACTGAGTAATACACAGTTATATTTTTTATTGTGATTTTTTTTTCTTGAATGCTCTGCAAACTTAAGCCTACTCACTAGAAGACTGGTTAAGTATCTCATAAGTGTCTGTCTGGGTGCAATTATTATGTGTTTTCAAAAGGATCATGATAAGTCACATGATTTTTTTTTCTAATAGGGAGAATTTGCCACAATAGATCAAAACTTTCAGAGTGACTGTGGATGTGTACAGTATCTCTGTGGTAAATGTTTTTAAAAATACTTTTAAATAATAAATGCTATTATTGGTGTCTGTTGTTCAGCGCTTATATATTTAAAATATTTTGTTTGAGAAATATGACATTTATATTAAGTAAATTGCCAGTATTCTATAAAACAACTATTATTTTTTCATAATGTCTCAAAATATTCTGAGAAATTTGATAAGACAGAAAAAAGAATTATCTTCATCGCAGAACTTTTAAGAGGACACTGGGATTCTTTTTCTATGTTTCTTTAAAACGTGCTATCTAGAGATGTGAACATATTTTTGCTCATTGCTGTGTGATCAGTATCAGAAAGTTTTCATCCTAAGTATTAGTGGGTTAATAGAATGTAGAATATTTCTTCAATGGCTTAAAATGCTTCAAAATTTTGTATGAACAATCAAACTTAGAACCTTGGAGTTAGAGGCAAGGAGAGTTTCTGGGCTTATCCAGCCCTCTCCTAGCCTGCTCTAAAATGCCCCATTCAGATACCAGAGGACAGTCTCCTGGCAGCACTAAAAATGAAGTCATTTCTATTAACATAATAATCACAAATAGTCACAAAAGTTTACAGCATCTCATCATGAAAGGTGCTACTACTATTGAATTAGACTTTGTATCCCTCCAGATCTACATTAAAAGTGGTCATGCTCTATGTCTGGGGAAGGGGCACTGATACCTTGCTCATCCCTGAGACCCCATACTTTTGGAAGTTGCTATAAAGTGTATCTTTTGCAACATGTTAACACAAGTGGTTTTACAGATTAATTTTCATTACATATTAAGGGATAACTGTGGTATTGATGTTGTTAAATGAATTTTTGGCTTGCTAGAAATATGTATCTTACTTGATTTTGAACACTTGGTACATCACCATAAAAATGGGATCACAAATATAAGTTCTATTGATTGGTAAATACAAAAGATAACCTACGTCTTTGTTTCAAGTCAATAATGTTTACAAATAGCTTACTTAAAGTTGTTTTAAGCCGCATTCAAGATAGCCCAATAAAATCATCTGTGTAGAGCTTAAAAAAAAAAAACCAAAAAAACAAAAGATAACCTAGTGGTTTGTTTCATTTTATTTTTAGAAAAGGATGATGTGTGTGTGTTTCAAGAAGTATTAGTATTGAATCCTGGCCAATCTCTGATAAAGTATTTGGAAGAAGACTTTTGTTACACAATAGAATGTGTGGAAGAAAAAGATAACTTTACAGGCTTTCATATCTTGAACGTTACAATGGTGAATTGTTCAAAAGACTGCGATGTTGTAAGTACTGTTACAAGTTGCTGTGGTGGCCCGATGAGTTGAAAATTTCCAGCTAGAGAATTTGAACTTGTGAATGTTTTCTGAGTCCTACGCTTGAGTGGGTCCTCAACATTCTGTTGTTTTAGGAGATGTATATTTAGTGCAGATTTTCACTTTACCGTGAGTGACCTTGAGTTTCAAGAGTTGTCATGGACAGCTTGACCTTTGATTATCTCACCTGCTTGGTGAATGTTGCCTGGTAGATGTAGAGCTTGACATCTACTTCATTTCTAAGTGGGCGATATAAAGTGAATTAGTGTTTGAAGCTCTTCAGGTTCAACTTAAGGAATGCTCACAGATGCTCAGAGAGTGTGCTGTAGCTGGAGAACGCCTGCAGAACTAACTCATTAAAATGCTCGTATTGCTGTGCCGCTAATACTCTGTCTGTCTGTTCTGTGCAGCACCAGATGTACACTCCATCCCTTAGTGATTATGACTGCTGTGGAACCTGTAAAAATGTATCCTGCAAATTTCACATGGAAAATGGAACATCAGTTATATATGAGGTATGGGTTTTTATTTCCTAAAGCGTCATATGTGGACATCAACTCTCTATGGCACTTTCTTAAGGTGATATTCTTGAATTGCATTAAAAAATGCCATCTGCCGCACATGTGTATACAACACACCCCTATACACACTGTACAACTCCCCACACCTTAACATATTTTGTCCCATTTTAAACGTTTTGATGTTTGTGATAATTTTATAAAAATTTGTGGAAATTGCTTTCTAAGGTAATTTTAACATGGACTTTCACAGTTTTCTGGATGTAAGAAATGAGTTCTAGGAAAAGTTGATATCTAATCATTGTGAGGATAGTAAAAATTAGTATTTTTATAAAGCCATTAAATTTTATTTTTGATATGTTGGATATTACTATTTTATAAATATTTATCATTATCATTATCAGTATTATTATTATTATTATTATTATTGGTTTTTCAAGACAGGGCTTCTCTGTGTAACAGCCATGGCTGTCATTGAATTCACTTTGTAGACCAGGCTGCCCTTGAACTGCCTGCCTGTGCCTCCCAAGTACTGGGATTAAAAGTATGCACCACCATGCCTGATAAATATTGTTTTTTTAACCTTTGAACTTACAGACTGTTTTTGATTGGGGTGCTTGAAAGATATGAAGCTATACATAAACTGAGATAGGACCTAGATCAGTGGTTCTCAACCTTCCTAATGGTGTAACCCTTTTATAATTCCTCATATTGTGGTGACTCCTAACCATAAAATCATTTCATTACTACTTCATAACTGTAATTTTGCTACTTTTATGAATAGTAATAATGTAAATACCTGATCCACAGGATGCAACCCCAAAGGGGTCACAACCCATATGTTGAGAACCACTGACCTAGAGCAAAGAAAGTGAATGGTTTTATCTAAATTTTTGCTGGTCTACAAGGAATCTTCAAGAAAGCATTTAACTGTACTTTTAAAATATAGCTATAACCCAACATATATTATTATACAAATGTTTTTTATGTTTATTTATGGTTACATCTCCATCACAGTGCCATCTTTGCACCCCTCCCAGTCATGCCCTCCCACCCTCTACCCCTTATCCCTTCCATCCCACTCCCCTGGAGTGGAGTATCCCTACATATCAGTCTCCCGCCCCAGTTCAGCAGTCATATGAGGGCCAAGAGTCTCCTCATACACTGGGGGCCTACAAAGCAGCACCACTAGGGCAAAGTGTCTCATGGACAGGAAACAAAGTCTATGTTCCTGTTCCCTTTGGTGCATTGTTGTAGTATAGTTATCCTGTACTATATAGCTAAAATCCGATTATAAGTGAACAGATGCCATGTGCATCCTTCTGAGTCTGGGTTAGCTCACTCAGGATGAGCTTCTCTAGTTCCATCCATTTGGCTGCAAATTGCTTGTTTTGGTTGTTTCAGTAGTATTCTATTGTGTAGATGTACTGCAGTTTTTATTTATTTATTTATTTATCTATTTATTTATCTATTTATTTATTTATTTTTTACCCATTCCTTGGTTGAGGGACATCTGGGTTGTTTCCAGTTTCTAGCTATTACAAATAAGGCTGCTATGAACATAGACAAAGAAATGTCCTTGTGGTTTGGTGAGAAATCATTTGGATGTATACCCAGAAGTGATATGACTGGGTCTTCAGGTAGAGCTATTCCAAGTTTTCTAAGATATTGCCACACTGACCTCCATAGTGGTTGCACAAGCCTGCACTCCCAGCAGCAATGGAGGAGGGTTCCCTTTTCTCCACAACCTTGCCAGCATGTGCTGTCATTTGATCTTTTGATCTTAGCCATTCTGACAGGTGTGAGATGGAATCTCAGAGTGGTCTTGAGTTGCATTTCTATGATGATTATGGATGCTGAGCATTTCTTCAGGTGTCTCTCGGCCATTAGGGATTCCTCCTTTGTGAATTCTCTGTTTAGTTCTGTTCCCCTTTTTGTGATTGGGTTATTTGGTTTCTTGGCATTTAATTTCTTGAGTTCTTTGTAAATTTTGGATATTAGCCCTCTGTCAGATGTGGGGTTGGTGAAGATTTTTTCCCAATCTATAGGCTGCCATTTTATACAAATGTTTTCTTTTATGCCTGGAAATAAGGGAGCAAGAGGAAGACAAATTTCAGGAAAGAGGGTTGTGAGGAGTGTGGTTTGCAGTTTTGTGACTAGTGAGGAATATTGAGTGAGAACTTTGACATTTGGTAGTTAGATGATCCCCTAGTAAAAATAGATACTTATGCTTATGTGCTACTTTCTTTCCAGTTGCTTTATGTCATAGTAACATCTCAGTTTCATTCTGAAACCAAACACATATAAATATGTACTGTGTGAGGGCATGTGTGTGTATGTATGTGTGTGGTGTGTAATTTTGAGTTGGAGGCATTTTCAGATGGAATGTTGATATCCAAGAAGCTCTCTATCTTTATTATAATTGAACAAATAAAGATTTAATTATCTTTATTTATTGAATTATCAAAGGTTCTTAGAATATAACAGATCTTAACTTGTACAGCAGTAACTTTCCCTTTTATTCTTAGAAGGGGAGCACCTGGCGCTATAACTGCACGACCTACGAGTGTGTTAAGACCGATGATGAAGTAAAGATTCTCAATTACAGCGTGGTTTGCCCTCCTTTTAATGAGACTGAATGCAAACTGGTTTGTACTTTGCCATTTCTAAAGGAATTTGCATTAACTGTAACTTAGGAATTACACCTGAGTACGTTCTCCAAGGCCCTACAGAGTCTATGGCTTGTTTGCTATTTGTTCTTTCTTTGTATAGATAGATCTCTGTACTAGTACTGTAGTTTGCTGTTTAAGTACAGATTTGACTCCCTTACAATGGATAATTTGCTGTCTCTAGGTTTTTATGTGTATATTCAAGGATAATTGAAGAAGCCTTTGGTCAGCAAATCCAGGTTCTCTTTTAGTATAGATAAACACACTACATAATAGGCTTTTGTCTTTTTCCTTTTCTTAGACAAGCACATAGATTTATCGTATCATTAATGCATCTGGATCCAGTATCACTTACCTTGCTTCTCTGATACAGGCCACGGGAGAAATAGGTGTTTTTTCAGATTTGCTCCATTTTACTCTCTGTTTCCTCAGAGAAAAATCTATTAGGGGAGAAGATTTTTAAAGTGTTATGATTTTTATTTAAAAAAAGCTCTCCAGTGTTAGTTGCTTTAACAAAAAGTCCTTAATGAATGATCAGATTTATTCAGTTGCATAAAAAATAGCATAGTCTCACTGATTTTTTTTAAAAATCTGTAGTTGCACCATTTAATAGTGATGCTAGCAAGCTATCACATGTACTGAACTTATATTTAAGTTATAGAAAATGAGGTTTGTTTGAAAAATAAAATACTTTTTTAAAGAAAAATGTGCCCTCTTAACAGTTATAATATTTAGAAATTTAACTCATCTAATTAGTATAGTTTAAATTATTTCTTGGAGTTGAAATATTAATGGCACCTAGTTAGAATAGCTTTCATTATTTTGTGTTAAAAATATGTGGAGCATTGTAAAAGCATTCCTTAGGTAGCTTTTTTGTGCATTTTGTATTAAGGTAGACACAATGCAGTTTCTTGTTCCCAAGAAATTCTTATTAGGGATTGTTAGCTTTTAATTATTTTTCTATAAAGACTTTCTGATAGCTGATAAAATATTGTGAAAGTTGGATTTCAATTTCAAGTTAAGACAAAATAGATACACATTATATCTTTGACATTTTTCCTTTTTTCTTTTTCTAGAATGAAGGGATTGTAAAACTTTATAATGAAGGCTGTTGCAAGATCTGTAAGTGAGGATATCGTCTATGCAATAATATATTAGTTTTCACAGCTTGTATGGTTACTGTGTTCTCTTAACCATCTGCTCCAGATTGTCATTTAAATGCCTTGTGATATGTGGTTGATAGAACTATAATCCAGTCTTTATACTGTGTGATGTACACCAACACTTTAACTTAGATAAATTCTCATGTCATTTTTGGACATTTCTTTATTGTGGCATTTTCTAAAACTCATAGCCTAGGATTTTCTTTAAAATTAAAATAGTTTTATGTGTACGGGTATTTTACCTGCATGTGTGTCTGTCCACCACTTGAATGCAGTCAGTCGCTGAAGAAGCAAGAAGAAGGCATCAGATCCCCTGGAACTGGAGTTATGGAACATTGTGAGCCATTGTGTGGGTGCTGGGAATCAACCCCAAAGTCCTCTGGAGGAGCAGCCAGTCATCTTAATAGTTGAACCACCACTCCAACCTCTAGCCTAGGATTTTAACTCATTTGAATTTTAAGTTCACTATGGCCTACTTTCCTTGGAATTGCTCAACTCCACAAACTTAAGTAGATGATAGTAAGAATGACACTGGCATGCCAATGTGGAGATTCAGGAGAATATAGTGCCTTTAGACATTTGGAACAAATCTGTGAGTCTGTAATTCTGGGAAATGCAAATAGTGGATTATCTTTAAATCCTGTATTTAGAAAAGTTTATGGTAATTAGTTAAATGCATGCAATGTACTTTTTATATTTGTTTAAATTACAAGTTTATTTTGTGGTGGTTTTGATTAATTTAAAGATTGAACTAGACTAGAGGACTATATACAACAAACCATTTTTATTTATTAAAATATGAATTTATATGAAATAAAAAAGGAGGAATTTTAAGAAAAATTATACAGACAGCAATTTAAAATTTATCTAGAGATTATTTGGGGAAAGATTATAAGATAATTTGGGTTAATAATGTCATCATAGAGGGATGGATTGTTACATGTAAGCTGAAGTGTTTCTCAAATAAGATTTCTGAGTATACTGAGGTACTAAATCCCATGAATATATAAAGATAGAATATTACTTTTGCACAAAATTTCACCACAACAAATTCTGGAATTATGCTGACTTTCAGTTCAAAAAGGTTAAATAATTTGTCCAAGTCATATTTCTTATGATTGGTAACTATGGGCTAAAATTTAGTTCCATTGTGTATGAGGCCAAACTCAGGTCATATATAAGCCCTGCCCGTCCCCACCCCACAAAAAGAAAGAAAAAGGTAAAAGTTCAGCATTTTGGAAATTGATGTCCATTTTACTTTCTTACCTTCTAGGTCTACTCTAACACAAAATCTCACAAAGCAGGTGACTTTAACACAAGGAATGTATTGTTTCACAGACCCAGAGTTCTCAGACTTAGATGTTGCATTCTAATGAGTTCATTAGAGAGAATGAGAGAATGAGAGTTCATTAGAGAGAATGAGAGAATGAGAGTTCATTAGAGACAATGAGAGAATGAGAGTTCATTAGAGAGAATACGAGTTCAATGAGAAAATCATCTCTCATTGACTCATTCTTGACTTATAGTTGACCGTCTTCAGATTTGTATCATGTTTCCATGTGTGTTTGTGTGTGTGTTTCTCCAAACTTCCCCTTTTTATAAGGGCCATTCATATGGTATTACAATCTACCATAGTTATCTCGTTCTCATCTGATGGGCTCTGTAAAGGCCTTGTGACCAAATGAAAATCGCATTCTACTGAACATAGGAAGATTTGAGGTAAACAACTCAATTGACAAGAACTATACTGACTGGGCCTTGGGAATAGAGTAACATATATTTTAATTACTGGAATCTGATGAAACATCCAATAATCTTTTTTCTGTTAATCAAAAATAAGCAATTTCTCATTCAGTAGTCTCTGAATCACAAGTGAACTAATGCCTATTGATTACCTTCTATATCAGGAACACAGGTTTCTAGGTTAGCTGTAGAATCTAAAGAGGCTTGTATTTATATATTCTTACTTCTTATTCCTTTGACAGCTGTAGGGTCCAAACTCTCCTTTAGATATGAGAGAGAGGCACAGTCATATTCAAGGACCATTGTAATCAGCCCCCTAATACCACCCCATAATAGTTAATAGGCATGTTGGTGTGTTTATTTTCTGAGGACAAACACGGGAAGAACTGGGCAGCTGAACTAATGAATGACACACAGGTACTCGTCAGCCTGTTTAGACATGACCACAGCCAGTCTGTGCAGGAAGGTGTAGCTTTCTGAAATGATTAGGAAATCAAGCTTCAGAGCAGGATATCCCATTTGATGTGGATATAGGCCCATCATAGTTCAACTCGGCCAAGCTCTTTGTGTTTCCAAATAATGGCTAACTACTTTGATATCTCTCATCTGGTGTGTTAAGGAATGTGAAGTGTTTTATGCTTTGACATTGGAGAAGCTCTGTCACAGCCTGCAGTTCTGAATGACCAGGTTGTGTTGTAGAGATGGTGGATAGGAAATACCTCTAGGAAGAAAATATCCCATTAACCAACAATGAATAACTTTATCCCAGATATTATTGAATTCGTTTTTCCTTGACAAGGGTAGTTTATTTCAGCCAGGCTTAGCTACCATCTCACTTTGAACAAGAGGAGCTTAACTTTACCTGTTGGAATTTCATAGGAGCATGTATTTTAACTAAGGCTTTCATGAATAAAATCATGTGAAAATTGATACTGTAATTTTGCTATTCCATGAACAAGTATATGAAATGAATGAGTCTGTAACTTCTCTAAAGTGATAAAGCAAGTCAGTGACAGTAGGAGATAAGAATCCTGGCCTAGGCCATCCTAATTCAGGCTTAAATCACTATCAAACATTGTTAAATAAATATCCCTGGGTATATTATAATGTAATGCTCAGTTGTATAATGAGCTTACTACTGTGTCACAAATGGTTACAAGGTATTTTCTATTTGAAATTACAAAAGACCATTTCAGAACCATAGAATAAAATATGAATCAGCATATATTACAATAAGTCTCACAATTAATTGAATTTTTATATTTAGCGTATTAATGAGTACTTAGAAAATGTGGTTTTATATCTTATTTAATTTGTAAACTGTTGTGTATCAATTATTTTTACATATTACAAATTTACACATATCATAGTTAAATCTAAAAATTAATTATTCCATATGTATGCTTTTAACTAATGATAGTCATGATTACTCTAATATAATAAGGTAAAAAGATGGAAAAAATTATAAATCTAGAAGATACAATTTATATGGAAGTAGAAAGTAGATATTGTGCATACAATATCTATGAGTAAAGTTTGAAAAAGCATTTTATACTGACTATATATTATAAATAAATACATCAATTTTCCAATCTAATTATAATAACGTTTTAAATTAAGGAATCATTTTCCATATTATGTGTAGGTATATGTATCTATGTGTGAGTATGTTCATGTGAGTTTGGTGCACAAACAGGCAAGAGGTGCCAGGTCCCCTGGAACTAGAGTTACAGAGAGCTGTTAACCCTCTGATATGGATACTGGGAGCTCCATTTATCTGGAATAACAACAAGGGCTCCTAGCCACTTAACCATATCACCACCCTTAATGGGCTTTTTGATGAATAAATACATTTTCTTTCTTTTTTTTTTCCAGGCAAACGAGAAGAGCGAGTATGTCAGAAAATGATCATTAAGTCAACCATAAAGAAACAGGACTGTGTAAGCCAAAGCTCTGTAAGTGGAAAAATGACACTGGTTACATAATGTATGTGTATGTTTCTGGAAGTCGGTAGATCGCTGATTCCTTGCACTGGAGAACTAACCAAGAAAATGACAACATACAGTATTAAACTTTGAAAGCTGTCCTTGACTCTAATACTGAAATACTCTGTTTCTGAAGACTTATAAATTATGCTTAGCATAAATATTCAATAGTTGTCCATGATAATTGCAATCAAGATAGATAGACATGCAATCTCCATATATTTACTACATTTTGTTTTTAGCTGTGCAGTTTTACTCAAGGAATGTAGTCAAAGCTGTCACTTTACTCCTTTTAGTCTGACATACTTAATTCTATGCTGAACATGCACCAAAGCACCATATGCCTATTCAGTTATGCTTGCACAACTCATTCTTTGGGTTATGTAAGCACTGCTGTATTCAGCATGACCGTGCATCAAACCTTTGGTATGTGTATGAATCATGTTCTAATGTAGTATTTCCACAATCTTTTAAGCATATATATATATATATATGTATATATATATATATATACATATATATATATATATATATATATATGCTCTTAATGACTCCCTGGTGGAATCCAATAACCAACAGTGTTGTCTGAATCTCAATCTACAGATCTCTTTTCTCATTATCTGTCCTTGCAGATTAGTGTTGCCTCTTGTGATGGAAAATGCCCATCAGCTACAATATATAGCATCAATGTTGAAAGTCACCTGAGGTTCTGCAAGTGCTGTCGAGAGAGTGGTGTGCGGAATGTGACGGTGCCTCTGCATTGTTCAGGAAATGGCACTGAAGTTATGTACACACTTCAGGAACCGATAGACTGCACATGCCAGTGGAATTAAACTCTTGCATTCAAATAACTGTATGCAACAGTGTCATGGCAGGCAACAATATCTTTTACCACTATTATTTGGGCATATGGCAGACTTACACTATATAACAATAATGTGTCCTTAACACTATTGGGATTTGACAACCTAAAAGTGGGTACAAATGTGTATAGTTCTAGTGGAAAAATTAGATTTAGTGTTTTATTTTGGTTTAGTATACTTATTTAGAATAAAATGATTCCAGGTTGTTTGCTGAAATACCATCGCAATTATAATTGCAGAGTGGAACAAATTTAAATATTTCTATAAAGTAGAAGACTGCGTTGCAGAGTGCCTTTCATTTCAGTCCCTTGTTCTGTTCTTTTGTTTTTATTTGCAAAGTCTTTATAGCTGTTCATACTGAGGTAGACTTTAATTTCTATAATGTAGTCTTATCATTGTGGTTAGTTATAATTGGCTGGCAGATAACCATCGAGAGTTGTGTTTCTTAGAAACAGAACATACAATTGTAGGATGTTAGCTTAGTTAACATCTCAACAGATACTAGGAATGTTACTGCAGATTCCTCTTGTTTTTCAGATGTGACATTACCATAACATTTCTGTGACTTCTACTAATGTGTGCAGCAACAATGTGGCAAGTTTATATTAAGAACTACACTACTTCCTAAGTCTTTTTGTGTAAATGATTTCATGTTCTTTTATGGTAAACGATATAGCAAGGTGATTAAATCTTCTATTATTAAAAAGTACTGGACAGGATTAAAAAGTTTAAATCTAATATCCTTTTAGAATGCCACCTATGCAATAATAGTTATTTCAGTAATAAGGAACAGAAAAACCTAATGTCATTCACTACATAGATGAAGACCTGGAGCTATATTTTTATACCATTAAAATTATTAATTATATTACTATTTAACATTTAGTTTCTTTATTTATCACTAGTGACTGTTTCTAAATATATCTGTACACTAGGAAACCTGAGAGCCATTTTGCCCTTAAAGCTGCTGCTTTGTCAGTGACATAATATAAAATTATCTGAATGTATTTATAGCTTTAGAATGGGATGCTGCTCTTTGAAACTACAGTGAATCATTGACATTTGCAAGTAATTTGCTCTGAGGTCTTTGCAAATTCCTAAAAATCTTTCTACCAGGGAGTATATAATTATTTGAGTTTCTTCTGTAGTAAAGAAAGATGCCTTGGTGTGACTGTGAATACCAATGAGGTTCAATGTCAATAAGGGGACATTAAAATTTCATTGAAAAGCCAATGCTTGGGGGTTAATAGGCTAGGGTCAGCTTGAGCTAAGTTACTTGTTTGCAAACATTAATGTTTCCACTTAAAAATCAAACTTCTAAGAAATACTATAATTATGAGGTGTTTGGATCTCCAGGGTTGCGTAGAAATGGATGTAACAGTATTATCTGGAAAGTCCCAGTGTCTACTGTACATGAAAAATAATTCACCTTGTTTGTTTTAATATCATTATCTTCTTTAGATATAAACATTTCTTTATCCATGACTATTAGCATATAGATTGTTTAAATATATTGAAATTTTACATTAAAAATGTCATGTATCTCAAACAGAAGTATGTAATATATGTTACCTATTGTTTTCTTTTAAATTCCACTCTCTGTTTGAATATCTATTATTAAAATCAACTGTTCTTCAAACCTATTTGTGGGAAGAAAGATTATTCTTCTGGTACTTTATAAACAACAAATGATATAAATACATGCTGATGTTCTGTGATGTGTTTGATGCTGTTCTAAGCAATGAAGACAGAGGCTAAGGGAGACATACACAACCTTTGCTTCTGTGTAACTTAGAATTTAAAAAGAAAACAATATATATATGTATATATACATATGTATCTTCATATATATACATATATACATATGTATCTTCATATCACACACAAACATATATATATATATATATATATATATATATATATATATATGAAGAAATCTAAATGGAGACCTGAAAACTTATCGGAATATAGTGTAAGATATCTCAAGTCAGTAGAAAGTCAAAGACAGGCTTTCAATCCCATCTATTGGAACAGGTGAATAATCACTTGAACAAAAAGTTATTTGGTTTATATTCACTGACATCAGAATAAACTGGAAAGGAGTTCATAATTTCTATGTGAAATGAACCAATAGAAGTTCTAACAGAAGAACAGTGAAGAAATTAATTATCACCTTGTACAGGGGGAAAATCATTCTGTTTTTGACTCAATATGCATCAGCGTCCACATAAAGATTTAATAAGCAAATTTCTGCATGAAAATAAGAAAAGTCAAAAGAAAGCTGTGAAATTGGAATGATGATATGTCATGGACAGGGCTAAGATTCCTGCTTGCAAAGAGCTCCTGAAAAACCATGTGAGAAAAAGACTGACAAAAGAAAAGCAGATTGTTCAGAGGGAATGAATTATACTGATGGAGCTTTAAAATGAATGCTGCAATACAATCATTTTTTTCACCAGGATGGTAATCATTAAGATTAATTATGCTTTGTAAAAAGAAGTCTATGAGAAGATAAATCTCTCCTTATATCATTGCTGAAGACTAAAGAGTGTAGAAATCTTAAGGAAGATATAGCAATATATATTAATATTAGAGGGATGCTTTGGTTTGACCATCCTACTACAGGATATACATCCTAGACAACACATCTATAAATATAAATGCTATTATGAGCACAAAATAAATAGCATTTTCCTAAGGCTAGCAAGTTTAATTACAAACCTTTGTAGTCATGACAATAAGAATTGAATAAATTCTGGAAATCTGCATGGTGTAATATTATAACTGTGGATGGAACAGAAATGTATATATTTATGTGAGCTGATCTCTAGAATTTAGTTGGTGTCTTAGTTAGGGTTTCATTGCTGTTAAGAAACACCATGACTAAGGCAACTCTTATAAAGGCAAACATTTAACTGGGGGCTGACTTAACAGTTTCAGAGATTTAGTCCATTATCCTCATGGCAGGAAGCATGGCAGGTAGTGTGCAGGCAGACATGGTGCTGGAGGAGCAGAGAGTTCTACATCTTGATCTGAAGATAGCAGCAGACTGCGTGCCCACACTAGGTGTGGCTTGAGCATAGGAGACCCCAAAGCCCACCCCCACAGTGACATTGTTCCTTCAAGAAGGCCACATCTCCTATTAGTTCCATTCCCTATGGGCCAAGTATTCAAACACATGAGTCTCTGGGGACCATACCTATTCAACCACCACAGTTGGGTTATAGAAATCCAAACTCAGGACCTGATGTTTGTGTGGAAAACACTACTCACACAATGAATTCTTCAGCTGAAGGTAGTCTTTATATTTCATTTTCTAGTTTTAACCAAAATATATTAATTTACATACTTATGGAATATAGTATGATTATTTAGTATATGGATAAAGTGGTATAATGATAAAATCAAGGCAATTTTATTATCTCAAACATTTGTCATACCTTTGAACTATACTAATTACTTTGAAATACATTATTAGCTCTTGTAAAGCTTGCTGTGCTGTAGAACACCGGGGAACTCTGTCCTGTTTAGCTGTATTTGTGTGCTTGGTTATCTAGTCTCTCCTTCATCTTCCCGTCTATCTTTCCCAGCTTCCAGTATCACTGTTTCCCCCTCTCTCCTTCCATGTGATCAGTGTTTTTGCTTCCAAGATGAGTGACAGTGTTTGGTACTGGTTTCTTTTGCCTAGTTTATTTAATTTACTATGATTAAACCTTCTATACTGACATGTTCTATAAAGGGAAGAGAGAATGTGTCATGAAAATCTAATTTGGATTGAGTGGAAAGTAAAGTGGGATGCCTATAGTATGGGTGATAGGTTGAGACCTGAGGCTGAGTCAGGAATCAAGTGATCAAATATATATATTTTAAAATATTTATTTAGTTTTATTTTATGTACATTGGTATTCTATATATGTGCATGTGGGGGTGTTGGATCTCCTGGAACTAGAGTTACAGATAGTTGGGAGCTCCCATGTGGGTGCTGGACATTGAACTCAGGTCCTTTGAAAGAGTAGCCAGTACTCCTAACCACTAAGCCATCTTGTTTTTAAACAATTTGTACCACGCGCCAAAGTCCCATGGTGAAAAATGAGCACCTCTGGAAATCTGATCCACATGAGTGTTCTTTTTGTGCATTTTGAGGAATTGATGATATAAGATGTGACTGGTTTAATATGCTGGGAGGCCAAATAAGTAGGAATTGGTAAAATACAGCTACTGTAGATTAGGAGGGAAATGGTAAGAGGGTACAGTGGAGAATGTTGTGCTGTGTAAGATATATATATAGGAGGTAAAGTGTAAAGGACTTGGTGATCACTATGGTGCAAACAGAGTTGTGTTGGGGGAGGTCTAATAAGGACCGATTTCAATGACGAAATCTGGTTACCACCCCTTCTGAGGCATTCTCTGGTTGGTTGAGTAAATGCTGAGGCCTGAGATTGGGCAAAGACAGAGGTAGGCGGGACTAAGGTGTGAGGACTTCTGAAGCAGAGATGGGTAAGAGAAGCCTCCAAGTGAAGAAACAAAGAGCAAAAATGAAGACACATGCCATGGGTTAGAGAAAAGAACCTCATTCCACATGACCTGGAACATTGGCATAGCATGGAAAAAAAAAAAAACAGCCAAAGAGATGAATATATATTATACGGGGCTTTATTCAGAAATAGAATTAAGAGCCAGCTTAGATGGGCCAAGATTGCTCAGTTCAGGCCAAGGCTTGTTAAAATCCATGTGGTGTCTGTGTGCTCATTTATAATGGCTTAGCCTATCTCTTGGTAGGAAAAGCCCCTTGCTCCAACTGTAGACAGAATGCTGTCAAAAAAAGGACAAAACCTGGAAGCAGGTAAGTCGATAGCCTTGCTCTGCCAAGACAGGGTAGGTAAGTCCTTCATTACACCTGATCTACAATCAATGTCTGTCAGAGAAACGGGGCCAAATGACTGAAGAGCGATGCTGTCATGTATGGAGAGAAAATAGGAACTGTCCAGGCAGCCACTGGTATGTCATTTCTTAGTTTGGGAAGCTGCAGACCCTGTACTTCCTATAAAATCAGATATATTTATCCCTCTCAGGTCTCTGAGGTGATTGAAGAACAGATAGCTAGAGTCTCATAATTAAATTTTGAGTTGTTTAGGAGTCAAGAGAGTGTTATAGATCTAAGAAGATACTTTTAAAATTGTGTTGCAAGTTAGTATGAATGTTGAGTCATATATAGACCTTTAAACTCATGGAGATGTTTAGATAGTAGAATGTTAAAGTCAGGTACCAAATACATATGGACTGGTCGTTGGGAATGTACGTTAAGCCATATAACCCTCATAACTGTGGCCTAATTACCTCTGTTGTACTGTATTGTATTTATTATTATAAGAGAAAGAGCCATTTGTTGGACTGAAAGGGGAAACTATAGGGGGAAATAAGATATACCTTAAACTTATATTTTTGGTTGTGAGCCTAGCCTTTAACGGCTGAGCCATCTCTCCAGCCCACCTTAAACTTAAAAGAAAAAAAAAAGGGAAGAGGATGGGGGGTTGAGGGTGGGAGGGTGGGACTGGAGGGGGAATAGGGAGGGGACTGCGATTGAGATGTAACTTGAAGAAATAAAAAATAAAGGAAAAAAAAGGATTAACAGCCACCAATCAATTAACAACAATATACTGTTAATTTAATTAATTATTTCTACAGAGTTGTGAGAGTTTCTCTGCATTTGATGATTAAATAGGTGGATAGATGATGGAAATTTGCTGGGCAGGTAGGGAAAAGATTTCGAATTCAGTTTCCACCCTGCCATCTGGTCTATGAAACAACTGAGTGAAATTATTAGTATATGCTTGTTTCCGTTGGTCTAGTAACAAGAAGAGAGATTCCTGTTAGGAGCTGTTAGCCAAGAAACTATTAAAATATGAGATTAAAGTTGGTAAAGGCAAGTGTATATAGAAGGGAAAACAGGACCCACAACTAAGTAGAGAGACCTCTGCCAGTTATAAGTCATATAAAAATAGCTAAGGAAGGAGGCTGAGAGAGAAAGTCGAGAGGCTAAAAAGTAAACCTTGGAATAGTGGTGAGGAAGTCACAGAGGTCCAGAGAATGCAAGGGACTGGAGTTATTTGGTAAGTGTTAATGGGGAAACCAATTTACAGAAGGAGAACTATTAGTATCATCATCATCATCATCATCATCATCATCATCATCATCATCATCATTTCTACAAGCCACGTTGAAGAGCCAGAAAAGTGATTGACGCAGTGAATTCTCAATGTGCTGCAGCCACCCGCCAGGGCTGAGCCACTCATCATTCATGTTTCTACACTTGACAGCACTGGGCACTTTTGGGCCCTGGTGCTTGCTTTTTTACCCTGTTGCTAAGTAACCTGGTCAGAAACCTCATAGAGAAAGATAGTGTGCCTAGGCCCAAGCTTTGGTGTTTCACCTTTTTAGAAACACCAAGCCGTTTTTTGTTTTTTGTTTTTTTTTTTCCCCCCAAGAAGATGAACTCTTTTTCTCCTCTGTGCCAGAAGCTCTGGATTCCCCATTTTTAGTCAAACTCCATAGAAGCACAGCCCATGAATGGCCCAGAGCACTAGGTAAAAAAGATGGACAAAGAGGGTGATGTCACTTCCTGTAAGATGAACTCTGACCTGTAAATGACCTGTGAAGAACCAGCAGGTAAACTTGCTTTCACTTGGCTTTTGGATTACTTCCATGTTTCCCACTGGGTGTGCCCTTCCTGTCTAGCAATGGCTTCAGCTTGATTTATGCCACACCTGCTTCACCTTACGTTTTCAAACCAGTTCCTTCTGGAGTCTTTCCTTCAGTGTATACACATACATTTTGTACATATTTCCTGATTAGCAAGGGCCTGTTATTATATTATTAACTGTTTCCTGTGCCATTTTTGGAAGAAGAATGGGAATCAAATTCTCATGTACTATTTCTATGCATAAAGCATTTTTGTCTTTTGGTTGTTGTTGTTATTATTATTATTATTGCCTTTCTTTCTTCCTGCCTTGTTTCATCTTGAATAAGATTTTGGTTTTGTTTTTAAAATAATGTTGACATTCTTAAAAACCTATTTTTGAGTCTGTGGTGTTGCACACTGGGAAAGCCCAGGCAGGGAGATCATGAGTTCAAGACCAGCCAGGGCTACATAATAGCTTCAAGGTTAGCCTGAACTATCTAGTAAGAAGCCAAACTTATGGTCTATGGGTAGAGATCATTGATTAGATGCTTGTTTAGCATGCCAGGGCCAAGACTTTGATTCTCACCACCACCCACCACTGTCAGCCCCCTCACTACACACATAGACACACACACACATACACACACACACACACACACACACACACACACACACACACACACACA